>JAJJWW010018000.1:0-203586 GCA_023531295.1 Papaver armeniacum | reverse complement strand
GGCTAAGGTTTGTGAAATTTCGGGGCCGGTAACTCCCATAAGGACCAAGGCACGGGTTCGGCGTACTTTTCCACGGGTTTTCCTAAAATCGGTTGTCGACGATGCAATTGGTGTGTGCAACATGTTTTTTTATATATAAAATGAATAATAAAAAAATTACAAAAATAAAAAGAATCCAAAAATAATATGTACAAATAAACAAAATATCTAAAAAATTAGAATATTTTCAAATATAAATATTTACAAAAGGGAACAAAAATAAAATCTTGGATACTTACCTTTGGCCGCTTATTCCACTTTCCACTTTTAATTTCAAGAAAAATCAAGACACCAAAATACAAGAAAAATACCCAAAGACGTAAAATAGAAAAAATAAAAAGAAAAAAATACTAGTAAAACTAAAAAAATAATCTAAAACCTAATCTATATACTGATCAGCGTCATGCGCTAAAAACTCGATGTAGTTTTAAGGTGGTAAGTAGAAGTTCGTTGCTCACTTTTTATGAGGATTGGTTTTAAGATTAATAAAGAAAATATTTTAAGGAAAAAAATAATTTTTTTGAACAAAGAGAGAGAGAATAGGGTTTAGTTCCACTACTTCTAACGGTTGTAACAATTAATTTCTTTAATTTACTCTCAAAACTGCACAAGGCAATTTTGAACCCAATCTCATGCCTTGGAAAATTTATCATTAATAAAATATCAATTCGACTCAAGTCGATAATCTAAGGCCTAATTTTCCTTCGCTTATAAAAGATCGGTAGCTAAACTACCCAAAACAGTTATTATGAAGCATATAAAGAAGAGAAAATTTCCAGACAATTAAAACTAATTGGAGAGTAATAATTAAAAGAAAATTAAATATCAAAACTTACATGCTAGAAGTAGTTTCTTCCTCCACCCTAGCGGAGAAATTACTCCATTATTACAAAAGAGAAATTAAAACAATGAAATCAAAATTCTACTCTCCGGACCTCTCATTTTTCTTGTATCCACAAACGTATTTATAGCTTTCTCAAAGGAATCCACTTTCATTTTCTATTCACCACTACCACATCATCACCGAATGAGAATATGCCACATGTCATGACAATGAAAAATCCTCCAATAAGAATGTGCCCACGCGTCAAATAATATAATTCTCATGCATTTACAATTTCCCTTATTTGTGAATTATTTATTCTTTATTAACTCCAACCATAAAGAATAATATTCTTTCCATACACTTTATATATTTAATTCCCATCAATTACTCCATGTAGATTTCTTACTTAACACTTTTATTTTCTTCATTAAAATAAATATTTCCATATATCTTTTTAATATCTTGTAAATGATGTCGACATAATGGGCTCCACACTTTCCACGCTCCCATATCCAAATAATTGGACAAATGAAATCTACATCTTCTTCCTTTTGGGCCTAGCCCATTAAATTATAAATCACTTCATTTCTCCATTTTACGAGCGGAATTCCATTTTAGTCCATTGAGCTTTATTTCACAAAAACACCTACAAATACAAAAAATAGTAAAATAAGTACAAAAAAATGAGTACTAACAATATAGAAAATTGAGACAAAGTAGACACATAAATGCGTCTATCATTCCTCCAAGCTTCAGTAGATCTCCGTCTTCAATCGATGAACGTCGTGAAGTCTAAAGCTCAACTACACATTCTATCCTAATCCGAGACATAGCTATATGTAGAGTAGAAATCAAGACTTATAGTTTTGATCACCTAAACTTGACAAACAAGCTTGAGATAGCAACGCTTGCGATTTCGACCGAGCAATCCTCTAACAATAGCATCTACCAAATGCTGACAACTATACTAGTCTTACAAGCTAGATTGCTGAGAAAAAAACTAGGTCGAGGTTGGGCAAATGAGTCTTTAGTAAGTACAAGACCTAAAGAACATCATACTCTCATAATCACGACCTGAAGACGAAGACTGAACCACGTGCACGATCTGTGTTCTGGAGCCCACATCGAACATAAAAACTGAAGACACAACAAGAAGTCAGGACCAAGAGCTTACAACCTGGAGTTAGAGACACGTGACATGGAGAGCTACCCAGGTCGAGGAGTTTTTTGGAGAAAGGAAGTAATATTTGAGTGGATAATGGCGTCATCTTCAGCTAGATTAAGGCGTTTTCTAATTAGGCATGCTTCCTGCATGATAGCTATCCTGAAAGGCAATACTTGTAAAACAAGTACAATATACACAACTTTTACTGATCAATACGAAATATTTTTCAGTGAATCTCTCTCTTGATATTTTCTGGACTTGATACTTTCTGGACTGACAATATGACTTACAGAGAAGATAACCATAATCCCCTAACTTGTTCGAATCGAGATAATTACCTGAAAGAGTGCCGTAATCGTTCATACTTGGTGATCAACTATACAAATCATCGGACCGTAACTCTGTGTATATATGTTTACGAAGTCTTTACTCCCATGATACGCATATGCATTTTCAAGGTGGTTATGAGACTTGAAGTTGCTTAGAGAATATATAAACTGCATGAAACTAGTGGCGAATTTGATATATTGCAATGAACGCAGATGGATAAGGCAGATTGGCTGGTGGTAATGAAGCTGCAAAGTAGTGGTTGTATGCCTTGGTATGGTGTTGTTGTTTTTAAGATGAGATGAGAAAAACATGATAATTGGTACTGCTAAGATGGTGCTGTGCTGGGTGTGAGATTGCAGCAAGAAATCGTGGTTGGTACTTGCGCCTTGGGATGATATAACTAGAAGTGGAATGATATGTGCTATATGTACTGGTGATGATGTTGTTGGTAGTTTGTGTGTGAGTTTCAATTTGTTGATGTCTTGAGTTGAGAAAGAAAGTGAGTTTGTGGTGCAGTGGTGGTTTCCATAGTTTTTGTGTTGGTGCGCTGATTAGATGGGTTGTGGTTAAAACTCGACATTACAAGTTGTTGAGATTGGGGGTGTCGAGGTGATACGCAAGTTCGATTGGTTGCATCAATGGTGTTGTAATGGCTCGGATGTTGTCAAGAATGGTTGATTTAAGATGGGTTTATTTCTGTGTTGCAGTGCAGGAAATGTATGAATTGCAAAAATGAATTGAAACGGTTGTGTGCAACATATAAACAAATAAGGGATTTGCAGTTGATATTAGAGGAATTAGAGCTGAGAAGAAGGTTATTGTAGGATTTACAAGTTGAAGTTGCAGCTATGTGGAGGAAGCGCCATCATGGCGCTATATTGAGTTCACCCTATGCAAAATGGCTCAGGCCTTGCAACTCAACCCATTCATATAGCTGACTCGGTCTAGACTCAAACCCGACTCACCTTTGACCCTGAAATCATTGGTCAACTGTCAAGTTTGACTCCGGTGCCTATGACAGTTCCCCGACCACCTGGGATGACTTCTTCTGACCAATTTTATGGACCTCTCGCGACACTTTTTTGGGTAGAGTAGTACATGGATTTTTCATACATATGGGCTTGGTTGACTTCTTTGTTATGGACTTTTGAGGACTTGACCTAGTTTTGGAAACAAGAAGAGATATAAAAGGGAAAATTTTATTGATCTCCGTATCTATGAGTAGATAAATACTATTCATTGGTTAAGGGTTCAAGTTGATTTATCAAACATGTATCTATTCAATGAATTAGTTTTGTCTCAATAATTTGTCGGTTTTTTATTTATGGCTTATATTGTTATATGATTGTAATGTTTGTTTGATTGAGTCCGGAATCGATTAGATTTGCCTTCATCTTTAAAGCTAGATTAGGGTTTTCAATACACAAAAATTGTTAATTTATGACTGCAAGTAGTATGGTGTGGTTATTGCTTGTAGTGATACATCTGTAAAATCGCATATGAAACATAACCTATGTTAAATTGTCTACACGTTGTATGTCAATTGCAGTGATTAGTCATATTTCATACAACTTAGTGCTCTTGGGGAGTTGAACTTAATTTTTCTTTTAAACTTTTGGTTATTCTCTAGGTAGAATTCATAATTGCATCTTTTAATATGTTTACGATGAAATCAGGAAATTAACGATATATTCTTGCGATCAAGATTTCCTAGGACTTTTGATAAATGAGAGATTAAATTACCAATTCTGGTTATTGATTAAAGTACATGTTGTTGTGAATGATACAACCCCTTGACCAATATTCTCAACTCTGATTATATTCAATTATTATATTTACTTTGCTTCCACCTATTTTACTTTCATACAATCTGAAAAATTCTCCCTAGTTACTTAAGAATCTGAAACCGAATAACAACAATAACCTCCTGTGGAACGAAATCTTTCTTATCATATGCTTAATCCATATTAGACACTAGGGAAGAAGTGAATATTATTTTGATGCGTTACCACAATGTTCAGTTCAAGTATTCACTGTTTTGTCATGTATTAGAGGTAATTATTGGATTGCTTGGTATTTGATTTTGCATCTCTGCCATGCGTTTAAGTTCAAAAGTCAATGTTATTCCTAATCTCAGTTCACGCCATTCGATATTTTAGATGCATTTAAAAGCAATTATATTTGTTAACAGTTGCTTGAGCGTGGTTTTTTAGCTCCTCAGTTCGCAAATGTAGTTACCCCTCGAATTTGACTTCAGGTTTAATTCCCATCCTATATTTATGTAGTAGTTAATTTTATTTGATAACCCTCCCTAAATGAAACAATTAGCTCTTATATTTTTCCAGCTGTTCACTTGGTACTCTAAATGAACTTAAGCTCGGTACTGCTGTTGCAGATTATTACATCCCGTATCTTTAGTATGTTTGGTTTCGAAATCCAAATTGTTACTCCGATATGTAGCTAAGCTGGACAAATAGTCTGCCACCACCCAAAGATGGGTCAACCTCCTCTAGGATGCAAAATAAATCTACAGTTTGCTACGAGATAAATACATAAGGTGCGTATTGATCGCCAGAACTTTGTGGAACCCTTTGTGTTTAGCTAATTTTATATTTTATCCCCGAATTAATTGACATTTACTTGAAGGGGGTGGTGTGGGTGGGGGACGGGTGCTATCATGTTATCTTGGTTAACATAATTGCTAACCTGGGCGTAACATGGCAAGATATCAATATATGTAATTGATATTTCATAAATAACTAATGAACCAGTGATGGCAAATTCATCATGTTGACGAGCGAATATAGTATGTTGTCTCAACAATCTAGACACAAAAGAAACTCATCAGAAACTCTCAATTGTGAAACGTGTATTGCGGTTGGAAACTTATTTTCCCAGTTATCCAATAACACTTTTAAAAAGGATCCGTCTAACAAGGTGAATGACATACTAACATAATTAGTTTCATTTTCTTTTGTTTTATGTGTAGTATGGACCCTAACTTAGCCAAATATGTTGGCTGCTTAACTGGAAAAGGGATAATTGGTATTTAGTATTCAGGTTTTGACCAACACTAGGCTTTGGTCTAACATTTGTCCAACGTTAGGGCTTGGTACCTGGACTGGACGTTGACCCGAGTTGACTGTATTAATTCTTGAGTTCTGTTCAGATGTTATTAAAAAATTGCCAAAAAATAAATTAAATTAAATTATCGGACCAGTTTACAATCATGCCCTTAATTTTATCAACATTTACATCATAACTATCCAAGTTCTTCTTCTTCCTCACGAGTACACCAGTTCACCACCACAACCCTATTAATAAAATCCAAAACCATCACTACCACCGCCTTCCTTCTCTTCTTCATCTTCTTCTTTATCAACATCTCTAACACAAACCAAATAAGAATTTAACAGGAGAAAACATCTTTATTCAAACACACGATGAATGGATTTTGCCCTACAATTGAGTATGAGTTTTGTAGGATGGTGGTGGTCAGTGTATCAATTAGGTTTCAATATTAATCTTCAATTCCTTCTCCAACCCCATCACCACCATCGGTCCATCACCATTTCTGTGTCTCTAGCACTACCAGTGCAACCATGTCTATCACCATCAAGTTCCGACACCGGAGTAACTAAATCAATGGCTACATGACCTTGTACTTAAAAACATTATTCAAAATATCAATCTCATATACAGGACAAACACCATCACAGCTTCTTTCTATTAACAGCAGAAAAAAATCAATACCATATCAATTTCTTCATATCTTAACTAAAATTATTTATCATGTTCGACCGTAAAAACACAATTTACATAGGTAGCGAAGTGGGAGATATCCACCACCAATGTAACAGCGCTCCAGCTTAATCAACACCAGAAAAGAAGATAACAACACATATTTTGGTTTCTATTTACAAAAATTAGGGTTTTGATTTAGCAAAATAGGGGTAGAAATTGGGATTTTGGTTTTGATTCAATGAAATTGTAATTATGATTTAATCAGTAAACAAGGTTTTGTTTGATTCAGAAATTAGGTGACAGTTTAATGAAATTGAGATGTTGATTTGAATCACTAAATTAGGGTTTTGTTTGATTTAGAAGTCGGGGTTTCGATCTATTGAAATTAAGGTTTTGATTTGGGAGAGTAATTGATCCCATGGATTTGTGACTGAAGAAATCAGGGAAGAAGTTAATGGAGTTTGCGGCTGTGGTGTTCTTGATAGAAATTAGGGAAACTTGATTGATCAACTAAACAAAACCAAATTAGAGTAGAAAGAAGAAGAACAGAAAGCACTCAATACAGGAAACTTGGATGTGATTCTATCCTCTAATTGACATGTGAGTTGCTAAGAGGGAGAGATTCAAAATTTTGGCAGACGAAGACTGAAATGGGTATGAAGGCGGAGGAAAAATAGTCAAGCATTAGGGTTATTGGTTTTTGCATCCCAGCCGTAGAATAAATGTTTTTTTTTTTTTTAACATTCGGATGTTAGACCCACCTCAGGGCTAGGCTTGTAATATGAGTATTTTAAAGATTTTTAATTTACAAAATTAATTAAAGTATGGTCATAGATAGTCAATTAGAGTCAACGTCCAGTCCAGGTACCAAGCCCTAACGTTGGACAAATGTTATACCAAAGCCTAGTGTTGGTCAAAACCCGAGTACTAAACACCAATTATCCCACTGGAAAACTCTCCAACTGCAGAAATCGGTGAACATTAATTTACAATAGAATCACTTAAATGTAGAAGCGCAATGCAAAGTTAGACCATCATTATTCTTCCTACTTTATGGTACTCTCTTTATCTCAATCTGATTTCCTGTCTGTAATGCATGTAAGCTTTCGTTCATTTTTTTTTTCCAGTGAACGTAGTTTTACATTTGTTTGAGATTTTATGGATGGTAAGGAAGCCAGTTTATGGTCGTTTGAGTTACGATGTGTTGATGGGTGTTTCCAACATTGAATTTTTTTTATGTCTAAAATTTGCTAGGGCTATTATTTTTTAGTTGGGGACATTGAAAACATAAGGTAGCAATGAATTGATGATCTCTAAATTATACTAGCAAGATCTAAATTTGGTGTCTTCGAATTAAGGAAGACATTTTATTGGAGAGTTTTGAAGTTCCCATGGCTTATTTACGAAAGGTACTTCCATCCTTCATATTTTCTCTTTGTGGTAATTTGTAAAAGTAATTGAGATTCTCATAATTTAACGTTCTTTCTTCTAAAGAGATTATACAGATCTTGAATAAGCGATTTTCATTGTTTCCGGCGACACAACCCAGAAACTGATTTCGATGTGTCCATATGAACCAATACAATTTTCGAAAGAAGATGATGTATGCACAAAAAGTAAACTTCATATTACTTGCTATTTACAATTACTATTATCTTATTTAAATGTAGGAAAATCAAGAAGAGATTCGAAAGAAGATATCAAAACAAGTAGAAGTCTAGCAATATGTATTCCACGTACGAATAAACAAGCTGACTTAGGGGAAGAATTGTTTTGAGATTACCAAAATTCCACAAATAAGTAGTATATCTCACAATTATCATACTATCTGATTCTGATGAAGAATTGCTTCAAGATCAAGAAAATCGTACTATCAGATCTACGAGGAAATTATTCTGAAAATTCCTAGAAAAAAGAAAAACAATAAACCGTTAGTTGTGTTATATGGCAACGATGCTTCAATATATGTATATATTTTAGAATTACAATAAATTCTTTTCATGTTAGATTTAATTATTTTTGATGAATTTTATTATTCTCTGTTTTTAATTTTATTAATTAAATATTTTTAATGTCATCATTTTTACTAATTTACAATCTTTATTGCCGATTTTTCTCAAATTTTGATCCCAAAAAAATTTACTGGCACCAATAGCACCAATACATATTTTTCTCAGCAAAACATCCAGGCCCGTACAATGCACGGGCGCAACAACTAGTCTTGGTAGTGACCCTGTGCTGGTCATGTGTAAGCGAGGATTCGTGGCCGCTCTTATAATCATAAATAAAGTGACACAGTCAGAGAGTGCCCCAGGAGATTAACAGCCGAGAAGAAAAATTAAAGTAATTGGGACCAAAAGTCATAAAATTCCCCCACTCCTCCTCCTTGAGCACTTCTGTGTTCCTCATTCATGGCTTCCTCTGCAACTTTTCTTCTTTCTCCATCTTCCAACCTTTTCTACAAACCTCGCCTATACTCTACATCTCAAACTCTCTTGTTTAGAAAACCCATATCAATAAAGGCTTCAACTACTTCTTTAGAGCCTTCTTCAAATATCTCTGTTGTTGATAAACCCTTGAACCCATCAAAGGTAATCAATTTCTGATCAGATTAGTTTCATTTCACTTTAATTGAATAGTGTTTTTTATTTTATTTTATCAATTTGATTGAATTAGTTTTATTTGTTATTTTTGAAATATTTTGTTAGATTGGTAATTGGAAATGGAAACATCAATATGAGTCAGTGAATATATACTATGAAGAACATAAGAATGAGAATGAGAATAAACCATGTAAGAACATACTTATGATACCCACAATATCTGATGTTAGTACTGTTGAAGAATGGAGGGCAGTAGCTAAAGATATTGTTCAAAGAGATGCTAGTAATGTTAATTGGAAAGCTACTATTGTTGATTGGCCTGGTATGGGTTATTCGGATCGACCCAAAATTGATTATAATGCCGATGTAATGGAGAATTTCTTGGTTCAGTTTATGAATTCATCGGATAGCCCCTTACATCACTCAGGTGAATAATCAAGTCTTACTTGCTAAATTTTGTACATATAGGAAGGACTTACATTTCCAAAATTTTGATGTCCTTTAAATTGTTAACAATGTCCCTTGGTTCTGCCATCAGATGATGAGTTAGTAATTTTGGAGGAGGTCATGCGGCTACATTAGCACTTAGGGCAGTTAAAAAGGGGTTAGTGAAGACATCAGCTATTGCTGCTGTTGCACCAACTTGGGCTGGACCTCTTCCTATAGTCTTTGGTCGAGATTCCAACATGGAATCGAGGTAAAGTTAAATCTCAGTATTCTGCATGCTTGATATGCTTACTATCTGGTTGTCACTTTTATTTGTGCTTTTGCTATAATTCATTTGGATTGAATCCATCAAACAATGATGATGTTCAACTAAAGGGTTCTACCTGCATTACATACTTGCTTAGCCTTCTAGGTCTTCTCAAAATAGAGATATGCATGCTTATCAAATTGGGTACTCTTATCTCAGTTTTCTTAGTGTTGTCTATTAACTCACAGGTATGGGATGTTGAGAGGAACACTAACAGCTCCAGCTGTTGGATGGATGATGTACAAGATGCTCGTTAGCAATGAGAAATCCATCCAATCCCAGTATAAATCTCATGTATATGCAAATGCCGAAAACGTTACTCCAGAGATCATCGAGAGCAGGTATGCCCTGACGAAACGTAAAGGTGCAAGGTATGCTCCAGCTGCTTTCTTGACAGGTCTTTTAGATCCTGTAAAGTCTCGCGAGGAATTCCTTGAACTATTCACAGGCTTAGAAGGGAAGACACCTGTTTTAGTGATTTCAACATCAGGCTCACCAAAGCGGTCAAAAGCAGAAATGGATGCTCTCAGGGGAGCAAAAGGTGTTAGTAAGTTTTTGGAGTTGCCTGGGGCTCTTCTTCCACAAGAAGAATATCCTGCTGTTGTTGCTGAAGAACTTTACGCATTCTTGCAAGATCATTTTGAGCCCATGTCAAGTTAAGTTCCTCATTTATTTCTTCCTTCAATTGAGGAATCGAAATACGGATACCAAATAACACTATAAATTCTGATAAAAAGCACTCTATAAATTATGTTCTTTAAAAGGGTTGGTGCTGGAAAATCTGTACCAGTTGAAGCACAGGGTAATGTCTTGGTACTAAATTCAATGAGTTGAAGCACAGTAGTAGTAGGTCTTAATTGCATCGACCAGCATCTATTCGAACTTTTGAAGTCACTCGTGCCAAGAAACAACAAAACACTCGAACTCATTGAATTTGTTTACACTTTTGTTATAGGGAGGAGGTTTTGGGATCAAGGGAGTGGAAAATTCGGGACCAACTCACTTATTTAAGAAAGAGTTACACTTTTATATTTTTCTGACCAAAGTATCCTTAAAAGTCTACTCAGTGTATATTTATACTTTAACCCTTCGATTCATTAGTTTCTATGTCAACAAACAAAATCCCTAAAACCATGATTTCTTTTTGATCATCAAACGTGAATTCATAGGGATTTTGGACCCTTTGCTACTGCAACTCTATCTTGAACTAAGTTACCAAGATAATACAGGTGAATATAAAGACTTTGAAGGCTGGGAAGATGACAGTCGACCCTTAACAACTCTTCTTCCATTCTGTGAATCTTTATGAAATTGAGTTTGCTAGAAACCAGGAATCCTGGGTACCCAAACAATCAAAACACGAGTTTCACTTATTCCTGCGTATGTATATAAAAAAAAAACTGAGTCTGTAAAACCTTCGTTCTTTCATACCAGCAGGAGAGAAATCAAAGATTCACGTTCATGTTCGAAACTTGAATTGCAAATTTCTCTACATTACATAAAACGGTAAACTTAACATTTCACTGCCAACCAAATAGCGGTGAAACTCAACATTTCACTCCCAACTAAGTAGCGGTGAAAAGGAACTTTTCACTTTAACAAGAGCAGTGGTGAAAGGCATTATTTCTCTACCATTTCGCTGACGGATACTTAATTTGAATATTTTAAGGGATTATGCTGGTACAAGGTATGGAATAAGATGCCTCAGAAATGGTTATCAGTGATGGTCCGTCTCAATGAGTTCTAGTTCATGAACATCTTTTTTTTTTTGAGTTCTAGTTCAAAAACATCTTTTTTTTTTTTGTAAATTTGTGAAGGGAACTTCTCAAATACTGGTGAAATGCACGATTCCATCTCCGTCAGTGATGCTACCAAGTATCCGTCAAATTAAGTGTGCATTATGAGTTCTACCATTTCACGATTCCATCTCTACCATCTCTTTCAGTGATGGTTCGTCTCAATGAGTTCTAGTTCATAAACATCTTTTTTTTTTTTTTTTGTAAATTTGTGAAGGGAACTTCTCAAATACCGGTGAAATGCACATATTAATAAACCTGGCTTGATTGGGGTATACCTAATGAGTCAAAAGCTAGGTCATTTTGAAGTAAAAGAAGCCACCCCTTAACCTTGTATTTTCTAAATGGCTAAATTGCCCCTGCAATGATTAACACTAATTTAATTGAAATGATTAGATTAGTTAAATTAGTTAGATTAGTCAGTGGATTTGTAAATAGGGTGTTTCTTTTTATACCCCTAAAAATACTAACGATACCCCCATGAGTTAGTTATGTTAGTTATAATTAGGTTAATATGAAAATCATTAAATTGTTTGAAAATTTTGATAACGATACCCCTCCAAAATTTGTTAGATAATCATACATAAAACCTTAAAAGAAATTGAAATCGAAACGGAATAGTTATATAACCGAGCGAAAAAGTTAGCAACAGATTAAACTTATATATCTGTAAAAAAAAATAAGAGAAAAAGAAAAAAAAAAAGATAAAATTGATATATTCAATCGTTTCTGGTGATGAAACATTCAAAATCTGTCCTTGCAAAAAATTTCTTCGTTCTTCCTTATCACTAATAGAGAATTCATAAGCACAAAGAATTAAATCCAACGCCTACCAAAAAACCAATTAAAGGAATTTTGATTTGAAGTCTTTTACGTTATCACCAACTAATGTTCAATATACAACGTTATGTTTAGAGCTTGTGACTTTTCCTTGATCAGTCAGTTTTTCTGCTTCTTCCCAAATGTATCTTCTCATAAAACAAAACATGTTAAATTAATCGTGATGCAGTTATTTTTTTGATTAAAAAAAATGCATGTGCTAACATGCAATGAAAACAGTCTTACTTTCTCAACAGGGGACAATAGACTCTATCTTGAAAACCTATAATTGTTAGAACAGAGACTTATACATTGACCTCGTTAACATATGATGTTGAAATTCTTTCACTAGTTGATTAATGAAGAATAATGGATTAGGTTTTGTCGATGTCAACGATTGATGAGATTAGGTTAGATCGATGTAAATTAGGTTTTAGGTTTTAGGTTTTGATTTCAGATGATTATGCTCACCTTTGTTCTTCGCTGTTCTCAAATGAAGATCATCGAGAATTGACTCTTCTATTTTTTGTAAAGGAAATCCGTCAATTGTAATTGTAGTTGCATTTTCCTCGAATTAATATAGAAGGAGAAGATTTAACAGATTTCTTTGGGGTATAGGAATTTAACATATTTGATGGGGTAGGTATATAAGTTTTAAGGGTATGCAGATAAAGGGGTACCAATAATATTTCTGAGGGGTATATACAAGAACACCCTGTAAATAATTGAGAGTAAGAAAGAGAATGAAGTAGTAGAGGAAGTTTTGGGGGAAAAGTTAGGGTTTTTGAGAAATTTGTGATATGATAGATGAGTGATTCAAATCCTGATTTTGAACTCCTACAGATGAGTACTTGTATGATGATCTACCAATGAATGATCAAATGGATTATATGCATGATCCTCACTTTTATTTTCCTCAAACTCAAGATGGCATGGAAGTGATAAATGTCTTGAGCCAAACGTAGAATCTAATGACCAAGAAGAAGAGAATGGAGCTGCAAGTAATCAGGCAGACAACTTACGTGGTGAAGATTGTGATTTTTCCATGCAAATGATCAATTTTTTTTTTCCACTTTTGCTGCCCAGTGTCGGCAAGGTCGACGTTTGTCGATCATGCCGACTAAAGGCGTCGGCGTGGTATATATTACTAAACGCTCCGACTTTTCATGAGCAGTGCTTAGTCGGCAAGGTCGAAAATATGGACCCTGCCGACTACAAGAATTTTTGAAGCACAGGAGACGGATTTGAAAAATGCTTAAGCCGGAATTGTAGTGGATACGTAGACCCTGCCGACTATAGTTTGGTCGGCACTGTTTTATTTTTCGACCATGCCGGCTGTTCTTTAGCCGGTATTGTTTTATATATCGACCATGCCGACTATTGTAGTACATATCAACTAACTTGTGATGTTTTGTAGATTGCATTGGTACCGATGACGGATCAGCCTCAAGCTCACAATGTTAGGGGCCCTGATACTTCCGCACATTACGTTAATGATTTGGAATGGAAGGAAAAAGACGACGCGGTCAATTGGATTGTTGAGAAAGCAAAAGAGAAGATGTGCGTTCTAGTGAAAAACACCCAACAAAGATATACGCGGTTTGAAATGGTATGCGAGTGTAGTGGGTCACCGGACGCAAGTCACAAGAGAAAGGGTTATGTGTATGATAAGAAGACGAATATGGTGTACAAGACGAAGTCAAAGAAGTGTGGATGCCCATTCAAGATTATTTTTTGGAGGAACAAAGAAACCGATAACATGTGGAGAATGAATAGAGTTGATGTTGGTTGGCATAACCATAAATATCCGGAAAGTATTGTTGGGCACTGCCAAGTTGCCAAGTTGAAACCGCACGAGTTCGAACAAGTAAGAACAAGTTGGGGAATTAAACCAAGCAAGCTCCTTAGTAAGTTCAAGAGGGATGACAAGAATAACCTTTCTTCATTGTCTACAATTTATGCGGCCAAGGCAACTATTAAAAGAATTGAATGGGATGGAAGAAAGGTAATGAAAGAATCACAATGGTTGGCACACAAATACAACTACACGGTGAGACACCATGAGTCATCAGAGGGGAAGATAGATCGTATTTTTCTTGCGCATCCCGATATGATTGGCGCGTTGCTTTTACCAAGCTTTGTTCATGGATTGTACTTATAAGACGAATAGGTACAACATGCCTTTGTTGAACATTGTAGGACAAACCTCGGATAAGCAATCGTTCACGGTGCATGGTGTTTTATGGATCGTGAGAATGATGATAGCTATATTTGGAAACTTTGAAGCTTCTCTACCACGAAGACGAGACTCCGGGGTTATAGTAACCGACAATGAGAAAGCAATAATGAACGCCGTGAGGATAGTTTTTCCCAATGCACAAAATTTGCTTTGCACTTGGCATATACAATGCAATCTTAGAAAGAATTGTAGGAATCATATCCAAAAGCCAAAGGCAAAGAAAGGCACTAAACGTGAATAGGAGGAAGATGAACGTCTTAGTAAACTAACTAAAGAGGAGAGAGAGGAAGAAAAGAAGAAAGAAGAGGAAGAATGGAAAGAAGGTGAGATCAAGTTTGGGTTATTCATGAAAGCGTGGGATAAGTTGGTTTGGTCGATGAGTGTGGCAAGATATGAGATAAACTTGAAGGAGTTTGAGGATAATTGGGGGACTAATTACCCAAAGTAGTGGAATATTGCAAGAGACAATGGTTGAGGCCACACAAAGAGAGGTTTGTGTATGCTTTTACTTACGACTATAAACATTTCAAACTTGAATCCACAAGTATGGTAGAGCAAGCTCATGGTAGACTAAAAGGTCTACCATCGCAACATGGATCTGTGCATGGTAGAAGGTTGATTTTAGCAACTTCATCTTCATACGGAGCTAGGCACTCATCTATCCAATAGAAAAACCCAAAGCAGGTGCATTTTGAAGCATACGGATGATATACATCTCCTATTGCAGCTTTCATGAGAAATAAGAATCCCTTACAACCATCAATAGTGCATTTGCTTCCTTCAAAGGGGCAATCATTTGCAAAATGACCACTTAATGTACAAAGACTACAAATATTTGGTTGTGTTGCACTTGAAACTTCCATTCTTTATGCAAGGTTGAAGATGAAGTTGAGAATGCTTTTATAATAACAACACACTTAATGTCTTGATTTTGAAATTTCTAGCCGTTGAGCATTCAATGGGTTGTACTTTATACCTAAAAAGTAATATTTTTATACTACTAACATTTAAGTCGGCAAGGTCGAGATTTCAAACCATGCCGACTACCTATCCCTGACAGCACAATAGCATATAGCCTGGAATGGTCGGCAAGGTCGAGCTTACAAACCATGCCGACTTAATAAAACTCTAATATTGTCTAAAACTGCATAAAAAAGATTAAGTTCTAAAGCAACATAAACTGAAAATTAACATAAGTTTAACAAGTCTAAAACCACAAACTAACAGTTCAAAACATAATGTAATACTCCCTCCGTCCCTAATTAGATGAGCTACTTGTAGTTTGCACAAATTTTAAGGCAAGGAGGAAAGTGGAGTATATTTAAGTATTTTTTACAATTATACCCTTATGGGCAATAATTAGTAAAATTTAGAAACGATTTATCTCTTAAACTATACCACGGTTTTTATAAACTTTATACTTGAAAAGCATTTTAAAACACCTACGCAACGAATATAAACATGACTATCAAATTATACATATTTATTATAGAAAAAATAATCAATTAAAAGGGTAGTTTTAGAAATATCCCCTTGGTTAGTGAAATAACTCATCTATTTGTGGACAAAACTAAAAACCAAATAGCTCATCTAATTAGGGACGGAGGGAGTAGTTCAAACCACAATCTAAGTTTCTAAAGAAAATGAAACATAATAAAGTTTAAGAATTTCATGGATCCTTCTCATTGTTGTTATCTTCCTCCACATCACTAGGTTTTTCACCATCACTAGCTTTTTCACAAGCATCAGCTTTTGCTTTTCCCTTATCTGGACCTATGTAGTCACCGGCCTCATTGTAATAGGGGTTTACTGCAGAAAAGTCAGATGCCCTGAAAAAAGTTCTTGGATCAACCTCCTATTCTTCCTCCTCTGATGATGTGCATTCTTCATAGTTGAGGGGATTGCTAGGACTCTCCATAAACCTTAGAAATTCTTCAGGATCTTCCTTACCCATCAGAAGTAACTTTCTTATAGGGAAATTCTTTTCATTTTCATCTTTAGGATCTTCTAAACCAGGTGTTGATGGTGGCTTTTAGCCTAGGGTTAAAATTATAAAACCGCACATCTGGTGTAACACCCCTTATAACTTGTATAGTTAGTAATAGGCTGTCCCTTAGAGAATTTTGGGTGTTAGATAAAACCACTCAGTTGGGTAGGTTAAAATAAATAAAACTTAAGTTAATATTAGCTGTAGAAAGAAAAAGAAAAAAAAAAAAAAAACCTAGTTCTAGCTTTTGCCGTGGAAGAGGTTAGGGAGAACTATCGGAAGTGAAATCAAGGGAGAGATATTGTGGAATTGAGCTTAAGAGTAAACAAGTGAGTAGGTCGGAAGTCTTTTCTTGAGTTGCCGCTGCAGAGTGTGGGAAGAAGTAGGATCTCTTCCTTGCTGTAGTTCTTTTAGTTTGTTTTGTTTCCTTATTATCGATAAGGATATCACAGAGAGACACGGTGCTTCGATCACCATTTTAAGAGGGTTTTAAGTATTACTTTCTTTTTTTTGAATATATTCATGTCTAAACTTTAGACAGACTTGTTTCATTTATTAGGTTAAACATTTTTTTTAAACCAGACTCAAAGCTCATTAATATGAGAATGGCGTTCTTTCTTTATTTCGTTTCAAATAAAAGTTTTCTGTACTAACTTTGAGCTATGTGGACTTATGTTCGGGTAGTCAAACATTGAATTTCTAATAATAGGGCCAGTAGGACTATCGTCACTAATTCAGGATTGTTACAGTTGGTATCAGAGCCCATGATCCTTATGGACATGTGGCGTTGTGAGGCACACTTACTCTAGGCACTTAAGTTTTTGCTCAATTCTTACGTTTAACGTAATAGTTGTTTTTGACACCTTTCTCTAAGTAGAATGGATGTTGATTTTTGCCTTTTCTTTTGTTGCTAGTCATGTCAGGAAGGAGAGGTACCAGAAACACGAGAAATAATGGGAATGAGGAAGCTCCTGATGTTGTTGAGATGATGAGGTTGATGACTCAAACTCTAACTACGACGATGACAAATCAAACTGCTGCCCTTACGGCTCTCATTCAGAACCGGAATGAGAATCATAATGCGCCGCCGCCACCACCAGGTGTAAATGCTAATGTTTACCCACCCGGTGGTGGTGAGCAAGCAGTATGGTTGAACTTACTAGAGAAGTTTGTGAGATTGAAACCACCTCAATTTGAAGGTTCATCTGATCCACTGGTAGTTGACAAGTGGAAGGAAGACATCGATAAGATCTTTGTGGCTATGAGGTGTACACCATTTCAAAGGCAACAACTTGTTGTTTTTCAACTATCCGGTGAGGCAAGAAAGTGGTGGATAAATTCGACAATGGGATTGGATCTGAATACTCTCACTTATGCTCAATTTTGCGAAAGGTTTAATGCAAGGTATTTCCCAGCCACTGTGAGAAATAAAAAGATTAAGGAGTTTGCTGATTTGGAACAAGTTAAGCCCATGCTTGTCGATGACTATCTTGATCGTTACATTAGTTTACATCGTTTTGGGTACTTTTTAACACCTGATGAAGATAAGTCAGCTAGAAAATTTGAGAATGGATTAGGGGTCCATATAAGAGGTCAGGTGATTATCCATTGTTTCCCTACGTTCCAACATGTTGTGGATAGTGCTAGAGCTACGGAAGCTGATTGGTTAAGGAATAAGGAGACAAATCGGAGGAATTTTAGTACTGCGAGGCGAGGAAACAACTACCAAAACCAAGGTAACATGAACAAGGGTAATGGAGACTATCGTAGTGATAGAAACAATTCGAGTGGTTGGAAGAGACAAAGGTCTGACAATGGGAACGTGAATGCTGCACCTACCCTTTAATACTATAACTGTTGGGATCCTGGATATAAGAGTGATCGATGCACTAATCCTAGGCGACCAAAGCCAGCGACACTGAATTATACCCAAGGACCTGCCAAACATATTAGAGTTCAGCAGCATAACTTCCAGAAATCAAGCAATGAACAGGAGAGAACCAACTCTAACCAAGGCATATTTCATGCTCTTGTGCCGCAAAAAGAGCAAGTGCCTGATGGAGTTGTGGAAGGTATGTTCCTCATCCATAACAAGCTTGGTAGGATCTTGTTTCATTCTGGTGCAACCCATTCTTTTATTGCTGCGACTTTTGTGAGTGAATTAACTATGGAAGCGATGCCATGTGAAACCCCTTTGTCGGTAATGTCTCCTTTAGGAAAAACTACCTTGATTGATCATATAGTTAGGGGATGTAATGTGCAAGGATTTCCGGAGGTTTTTGTAGAGATTCCGGGGTTACCACCACACCGAGAAGTTGAATTTTGTATTGAGTTAGTGCCGGGTACAACACCGATTGCCAAGGCACCCTATCGTATGGCTCCCGTTGAAATGCGTGAACTTAAGGAACAAATCCAACAATTGATGGACCAAGGATTTATACGCCGTAGTACTTCACTTTGGGGAGCACCAGTGTTGTTTGTCAAGAAGAAGGATGGTTCACTTCGTTTGTGCATCGACTATCATGAGTTAAACAAAGCTACAATCGTAAATAAATACCCGTTGCGCGGATTGAAGACTTATTTGATCAATTACGTGGAGATTTCTCTGGTTCAGTAAGATTGATTTAAGGACTAGCTACCATCAACTGAGATTTAGGGAAAAGGATGTCTCTAAAACAACATTCTTATCAAGATATGGTTCTTATGAGTTTTTAGTTATGCCTTTCGGACTTACTAATGCACCTGCCGTATTTATGGATTTGATGAATAGGGTGTTTAAGGAGTTTTTGGATAAGTTTGTCATTGCCTTCATCGATGACATATTAATATACTCTTATAGCCGTGAAGATCATGCTAAACATCTACAGATGGTATTGCACACTCTTCGTCAGCACCAACTGTATGCTAAACTCTCTAAGTGTGAATTTTGGCATCAAGAAGTTCAATTTCTTGGACATGTTATTGATCGCTGTCGTAAGCGTCAAAAATAATTTACACTTTCTTACTACTCAAAATATAAATATAGCAAGGGCAAGAAAGGATCGTTCCCACAGAGAGGTCTAGGTTGTCAAATTGTTATGGTTTCCTATATAAAACACCCTAAGAATTTACGATTGTGTAAATAAAAATAAACGAAAAGCAAACAAAGTACGCAAATCAAGGATGTGAAAATATTGGATAAAGGTTTCATCTTCAATTGTAAACAAGTTTATGAATATATGAATAGAATTCGTATTTAATCTCGCTATCATCAAAAGCCTTAGAATACCTTATTGCAAGAATACTCCGTAATTTCCAAAGTTATCAACACACACATTAGGGGTCAAAGCGTATGTGAAATCTACCTAAAGAATAACCTAACGCCTTGCGCTAATCAAGTTCAATTCCTAGGAGCATTAAGTTTCAGAAATAGGCTAATCAATGCAATTGTAATACATTGCGCAAACAATTCGAACAAAGGTCAATTTCTACATATGACTACGAGGATGTATCACTACAAACCCTAATCATATCATGCTACTCGTATTCAAGGTTATCGCCGATGAAAACCTAAAATAGCTATAGATATGGATGTGAGTTCAATCAATTCTAGACTCGACTAAACAAACATTCAATCATATTGCAATCCATCAATCATGCAATTATTGTAACCCGTAGAAATCAAACGATAATATTGAGAGAAACTAATTCATAAAAATCATAACTTGGTTGCAAAATCCAACTACATCTTCAACCAATAATAAAAACTTAGTTACTCATGGCATAGGAGTTCATAGCAAGAAGAAGGAGAAAACCTATCATGTTTCTAAACCCTAGAACCAAAAGTATGAGTTCTCCCTAATGGAGATATATCTAGGTTTAGAAAAGAATTTTCTATTTATATGTTTTTCTCCCATAAGGATACTTTCCCAAAATTAGGTTGATCCTTCTCAAAACCCGTCTCCAAGTTGGTCCACCAAGCCCAGGAGTGAAAAATATGTCTCTGGAATTTTGGGTCCAAAAGCGTCGCCGGAATTGCTGACGTCATCACCGGAATCCGGTCGCCGTCGCCGGAATCCGGTCACCGGAAAAATATCTCAGGACACTGAACCATCGGAAACTATCACCAAGTAATTCTGCACTTCCAGTAGCTCCACTTTGCTTCTCTGCATTCCAAACATTCACAAAAATCATCCAAACCAATTCTTTATCTTTTGCGAAAACGCGCCCAAAAGCGTGACGCGTAGCTCATATGTCCGGCCGTCGACTCTTGCATCCGAATCGTACCCCCTTCACGATTCACTGAATCATTGTGATTCCCACTTACGGTTCCAAAATCCGGCCATCGGAACTAGGCTCACCGGTGCACCATTCTCGCTGCGTTTACGCACAATTTGAAAGATCTATTTCACGCCTCAGTTTGTAGAATCTAATCAATTCAGACACTGCACATGCCTTGAGCCGCTTTTGTCTCATCACCAATTTTCCATTTCGTTGGTCTCATAATCTTCAACACAACCGTGATTTGGTGGCCACCGGAGTTCCTCCTGTAGTGCTCGGCTAATTCGATTCATTCCCTGCAGTTAGCATTCGTGCTTCTTTCTAGTCCTGTAATCGTTGTATCATATCCACCACGAGCATATGTAACTCAATTTTAGACGCATCTTCTCCTTAGCTCGACCACTGCAGCTCACAATCTCCAGTACCAATGCTACTCAGCACCAACACAGTACTAGCACATTCGAATCCCTGCAACAATCAGCAACCATCAACATAAATCTTCACCATTTCAATAGCATCTCCAGATCCTGTTCTCAACATCAAATCAAAGCCACTGCCATCCTGTTCTCAACATCAAATCAAAGCCACTGCCATCCTGCCAATTACCAGCAGCAACATCTGTTCTTTCTTGCCTTGCCTCTTAAGTTCCAAATGCAATTCACCAACTCCGTAGCATAAACACTACCAAGCCTTTCAAGCAAAGAACACAGCCCCCAATCAGTTCATACATGGCATGTCCCGCAATCGACCAACTTCCTTGCTCCACCAGCTTCTCGGCTTGTAGCTAAGAGCAACGGCTCCCCCCGAGTTCCTCAACACTGCAGCTCCCAAAGATCCCTAGCTATCTGCAGCCTAACTCTCACACCTAAAAATACATCTAAGTTCACAATAGTTGCATTCATCACTTAGCCTTCAGCTATTGTTACCATCTTTCCAATTTCCATACCAAGAAACCAAATCCCTGTAAGTCATGGCACAATTATCTCCACCAGATCCATCCCAGCTCTACACAGCCGCCATCGCAGACCAACTTTCCCTCTCTTCCTCATCGACTCCGTCTCAAACACCAGCCATTCTTCTTCACTGCCATCACCAGTGACCAAGCTTCCGGCCTGCACTTTGCAGCCTCCACAACCACATCTCATAGTCATATGCTCACCTGCTTTTATTCATTCACAACAGCACAGCTCTAGACTGATGTTCAGGCAACAAGCTTGACCAATCCATTGCAGCCTTCAACTTCATCTTTCCTGTCTTCTTAAATCCATGTTATATCTGGCAGCCGAAACATGTACCAAAACCAATCATTACAGACCCACAGACTCATGGCAAAATAGCTAATGGAAACCGCATGGGCAAATTAACTTTTATCAAACACCTGGTGTGTGTCTGGAAGACTGACGATGGTCACCTGTTTATTGTATTTGATCTCCTGCCAATTATCTCCTTCCCTGTATCAGTAATTCAATCACACAGAACAAAACCCATACATTCATTTAGTAGCTCAATTATTTCCTTATACTTCCCACTGTCAATGGCAGCCAACTTCTTTCTCTATCTTTCTTTACAAAACTTCACCAATCTTCTCATACATTGCCGCAAACTCAAACCCAAAGGAGAACCCAACTTTCATTGTTAACTCAGTCTCTCTTGAACGATTGAGCTTGAAATACCCATCAATCAATGGCATCAATCCAGGACATTCTCATGTTTCTTCAATTCCTAGCTAAACCCAAAATTGGTACCACTTGCCTATCTCCGAACCTCCATGTTCCCTTGGTACTCAATTATCAAACCTTGGGTTATACCCAGTGAACCCGAGTATGAGCACGGAATCATGGCTTTCCGTGAGGTGAATTGGTGCGAGCCGAGGACCGGAAATGAATCGATTAAAACCTCGACCTAGTTCTAGTTATAAAGGACGAGATGCCCTTAACGATATGCGGTCTGTCCTTAGTGTATCACTCAAATTGGTTGCCCTTAACCTTAGCTAGGCTCTCAATAGCACTTCCCTTTAACCAAAATCTGGCTATCCCTTAACATGTGGCTGGGCTCCGTTAGTATTAGCCGATGAAATGACCGGTTTACCACTCCTAGTTCTTCTTTTGCCCATAACTTCTTCATACGAGCTCCGAATGACTCCGTTCTTTCGCCATTATCTTCATCTTCTCGTCCTCTACACAATGAAAAGTAGAAATCTTGTATTTGAACGAGTTCCAATTGGTCTTTTTGCTCCAAATGACTCCATTGCACCTAATAAACTCAAAAGCACACATGAGATACATAATTCACACGAAAATTCGCAAAGAAAGCATAAATACTAGATATTAAATACGGTGTATTCTACACCTATCAGTTATATCAAAAGAAGGTGTAGTTGTGGATCCACACAAAGTTATTTGCGGTGTTAGATTGGAAACAACCTACATCCATAATGAGAGTGCGAAGTTTTCGAGATTGGCTGGTTACTACCGTAGATTTATTCAAGGGTTTTCAATCATAGCAGGTCCGTTGACTAATCTGACCAAGAAGGGGGTTCCTTTTGATTGGAAAGAAGAATGTGAGCAAGCTTTTCGCACCCTAGAAGAGCGACTGACTTCTACCCCTGTCTTGGCACTTCCACGGACTGATGGTGGTGGTCTAACAATTTATACAGATGCTTCACTCCATGGGTTAGGCTGTGTACTTATGCAAGATGGTAAGGTCATAGCTTATGCATCTCGACAGCTACGCGGACATGAGAAAAACTACCCAACTCATGATCTGGAGTTGACAACAATAGTATTTGCCCTGAAGGTTTGGAGACATTATTTATTAGGGGAGAAATTTCAGTTATTTTCTGATCATAAAATCCTTAAATATCTGTTTACTCAAAAAGAACTTAACATGAGACAGTCCAGGTGGATGGAATTGTTAAAGGATTATGAGTTTTCGCTTGAATATCACCCTGGAAAAGCAAATGTTGTTGCTGATGCATTAAGTAGAAAACCGCGTGGTGTTGTCGCTTTTCTTATGTCTCTTGAATGGAAGTTATTACAAGAGGTTGCACAAGCTGATTTCATTTTGTCCTCAGGAAATTCAGAACAAGCATTTGTTGGACGGTTACTAGTACAACCAAATTTGATCGAGAGAATCATTTCAGCTCAAGCAAAAGACCCATGGTGTCAGATGAAATTTGAAGAAGTAAAGAATGGAACTTCCTCAGAAATGGTAATAGGTTCTGATGGAGGGTTGAGGTTCATGAAAAGACTATGTGTACCTGCAGATAAGGAATTACGTCGCAAAGATCTTGGACGAGGCTCATCGTAGTAAGTATACGATACATCCAGGGAGTTTGAAAATGTATTGTGACTTGAAGAGACACTTTTGGTGGCACGGAATGAAGCTTGATGTCGCTCAGTATGTATCGAAGTGTTTAACTTGCCAACAAGTGAAGGTTGAACACCAAAAACCGGGCGGCATGCTGCAATCTTTGCCTATGGACTTCATAGTCGGTTTACCTAGATCAAAGTCTGGTTACGACTCAATTTGGGTGGTGGTAGATCGCTTGACTAAATTTGCGCATTTCATTTTAGTCAAAACTACATATACCACAAACAAGTTAGCCCAACTGTATATTGACAACATTGTCGTGTTGCATGGGGTACCATCGTCCATCGTGTCGGACAGGAGACTCGCACTTTACCTCGAGGTTTTGGAGTAGTTTCCAAAAGGCTTTAGGTTCGGAATTAAGATTAAGTCTTGCATTTCACCCACAAACGGATGGTCGGACCGAGAGAGTGAATCAAGTCTTAGAAGATATGTTGAGAGCATGTGTTCGGATTTTAAGGGTAGTGAAAGATAATCAAACTCATTGAGTTTTCTTATAATAACAATTACCATTTAAGTATTGGCATGGCACCTTTCGAAGCGTTGTATGGTAGACCTGCGGTCACCGGTGTCTTTGGCGTGTTGGTGAAAGTAGTTTATATGGACCAAAGATTGTTCAAGAGACTACAGGGAAAGTGTCTTTGATTCGACAACGACTTCAAACTGCTCAAAGTCGTCAAAAGAGTTACGCCGACCAAAAGAGGAGGCATGTGGAGTTTATTGTTGGTGACCATGTTTTGCTAAGAGTTTCACCCATGAAAGGAGTGATGATATTTGGGAAAAAGGGGAAGCTAGCTCCAAGATATGTTGGACCATTTCTAATTATTGAACGAGTTGGTGCTGTAGCATACCGTTTAGCTCTTCCAGAACACTTATCGGCAATTCATGATGTTTTTCACATATCAATGTTAAGAAAACACTTGAGAGATGAAGACCACCCTGAGTTAATAGACTACAAGTACCTTGAAATCAAGCAAGATGGTACTTATATAGAAAAGCCGCACTGCATCATCGATAGGAAGATACATAAACTGAGGAACAAGACTTTAAACCTTTTTAAAGTGCAATGGAATTATCATAACCAGAATGAAGCAACCTGGGAGTGAGAAGATGATATGCGGGCTAAACATCCATCCTTGTTCGAGTATGAGGTATGTTGATTTCGAGGACGAAATCGTTCTTTTAGGAGGGGAGAATGTAACACCACTTATAACTTGTATAGTTAGTAATAGGCTGTCCCTTAGAGAATTTTGGGTGTTAGATAAAACCACTCAGTTGGGTAGGTTAAAATAAATAAAAACTTAAGTTAATATTAGCTTGTAGAAAGAAAAAAAAAAAAAAAAACCTAGTTCTAGCTTTTGCCGTGGAAGAGGTTAGGGAGAACTATCGGAAGTGAAATCAAGGGAGAGATATTGCGGAATTGAGCTCAAGCCAAAGTTAATAGAGTAAACAAGTGAGTAGGTCGGAAGTCTTTTCTTGAGTTTCATTGCAGAGTGTGGGAAGAAGTAGGATCTCTTCCTTGTTGTAGTTCTTTTAGTTTGTTTTGTTTCCTTATTATCGATAAGGATATCACAGAGAGACACGGTGCTTCGATCACCATTTTAAGAGGGTTTTAAGTATTACTTTCTTTTTTTGAATATCTTCATGTCTAAACTTTAGATAGACTTGTTTCATTTATTAGGTTAAACATTTTTTTTTAAACCAGACTCAAAGCTCATTAATATGAGAATGACGTTCTTTCTTTATTTCGTTTCAAATAAAAGTTTTCTGTACTAACTTTGAGCTATGTGGACTTATGTTCGGGTAGTAAAACCTTGAATTGCTAATAATAGCGCCGGCCGGACTATCGTTACTGATTCAGGGTTGTTACATCTGGCATGACGTCATTATGACCATTAGCACATTTATCGAATCGATCAGCATGCTTACGTAAGAATTACCAGGGTACCTTTTTTCTTTCTATGTATCATGTTCTAAGGCAGAACCCCTAACATTGATTGACATCACATTGCACAAAACCCTCATGCTATCGCGCCAAGGCATTCCAACCATGCCAGCCACACCACTGTACCAATGGCAAACCGTGCCAGCCACATCTACCGCGCCAAGGCATGCCAACCATGCCAGCCGCACCACTGTGCCAATGGAAAACCGTGCCAGCCACATCTCCGCGCCAAGGCATGACAACCATGCCAATCTTGCGCCAATAGCAAACCATGCCAAGCCAAACCGCGCCTTGCCTTGGCCCTATCCATGCTAGCCGCACCATGTGCCAAACGGCATGCCAAACCATTGGCCCCACCTCGCCAAGCCAAACGCACCTTGCCTTGTCCCTAGCCATGCTAGCCGCACCATGTGCCAAACGGCATGCCAAACCATTGGCCCCACCTCGCCAAGCCAAACGCACCTTGCCTTGGCCCTAGCCATGCTAGTCGCACCATGTACCAAACGGCATGCCAAACCATTGGCCCAACCTCGCCAATCCAAACGCACCTTGCATTGGCCCTAGCCATGCTAGCCGCACCATGTGCCAACGACATGCCAAACCCGCGGCCCACTATACTATGCCGGCCTTCCCTATGCGGCTACTAAAACGAAGGCGTGCGACAATCAACGACCTCCCTTCAATCTCAGGAGCAAATCCTAGCCGTCCAAGGTTACCAGACAACGCAAGGTAACCTTTGGTCTCTGAAACCCTAGTTTGGCTACGCCAAACCGCGCCAAGGCATGCCATGCCAATGGCATGACAACCTAGCCGCGCCACCATGCTGGCCTTCCCTATGCGGCTACTAAAACGAAGGCGTGCGACAATCAACGGTCGCCCTTCAATCCCATGATCAAATCCTAGCCGTCCAAGGTTACCAGACAACGCATGGTAACCTTTGGCCCGAAACCCTAGTTTGGCCACGCCAAGGCATGCCATGCCAATGGCATGCCAACCTAGCCGCGCCACCATGCTGGCCTTCCCTATGCGGCTACTAAAACGAAGGCGTGCGACAATCAACGGTCGCCCTTCAATCTCAGGAGAAAATCTAGCCATCCAAGGTTACCAGACAACGTAAGGTAACCTTTGGCCCGAAACCCTAGTTTGGCCACGCCAAGGCATGCCATGCCAACCAAGCCGCGCCACCATGCTGGCCTTCCCTATGCGGCTACTAAAACGAAGGCGTGCGACAATAACGGTCGCCCTTCAATCCCAGGATCAAATCCTAGCCGACCAAGGTTACTAGACAACGCATGGTAACCTTTGGCCCGAAACCCTAGTTTGGCCACGCCAAACCGTGCCAAGGCATGCCATGCGCATGCCAACCAAGCCGCGCCACCATGCTGGCATTCCCTATGCGGCTACTAAAACGAAGGCGTGTGACAATCAAAGGTCGCCCTTCAATCCCAGTATCAAATCCTAGCCGTCCAAGGTTACAAGACAATGCATGGTAACCTTTGACCCAAAACCCTAGTTTGGCCGCGCCAAGCCGTGCTAAGGCATGCCATGCCAATGGCATGCCAACTCTGCCGCGCCACCATGCTGGCCTTCCCTACACGACTATCAAAAACGGAAGCGTGTAACGATCAACGGCTACCTTTCCTCTTAAGATGCAAAATCTCTGTAATTGCAGGAAATCCTACAATACACACCTCACAAGAATTCATAATATCTAACACACATTTAAGATCAATAATCAATCTCTTTATTAATTGAGTTAGAAATTTTACAAGAAGGAAGTGAAATTAATAATGTAATTGCTATTCTAGACTTTCTCTCTCCTCTAAACTTTCTCTCTACTCTCGAAAAAGATCTCCCCTCTTTCTTAAGCATGTTCGGCTCTTTATATAGGACATTACATATTGGATGACAGCTAAGTTGTCCTTTATTTTGGGATCTGACTTGCGACACTCTCGCAAGTATTCAAATGTTAAATCTCGCAACACTCCTAAATCTCTCTAGGTCTTCACATCTTTCTCGTGTTCAGGCTGTCGTCATCCGTTGCGTCATTTATATTACCCATCTGCGATATCTTCGCAATGTGTCGTTTATGGATTTCGCAAGGGTCTTGGTGTTGCGATATTCTGATCCTACATCTTGCCTCTTCTCATGTCTTCTCTGCGAAGGAGAGAATGTCATGAGAATTAGTACTTTCAAAATGCCGCAACTGTTCATTTTTTCATATTTTTCTGTATTGACATGATTCTGTACTTTTACACAGAATTTATTACACATATCTCTTCCTCCATCCATTTCTTGACACGTCTTTTTCAACTGCTTTTTCTCAACCGTTCATGTCTACTCTTCGCATTAAATGTGTTTGCATTTTCGAGAAACCTTCTCTCTATATATACTTTTCTTACTCCTCTCTTCTTCTTTTTAATTTCCTTCTTGTTTTCTCTGCAACTTTTCTTCAACATCTCTCCGTAACTTCCGTTTCTACTACTGTAAATCTTTTCCTTTTCACTTTTTTTTTGATATTCAGTTTCTCTTCATTCCCATACTTTGAAAATGCCTCCAGTTGGTCGTAAATATGAAGCTTCTCTGGACAAAGTGCAAAAGGATTTCAAAGATAAAGGTTTCACGTTAACCACCATTCCCAATCAAGAATCTAAATCCATTCTTTACGCTAAATGTTTTACGATCATCGTTGTGATGATCAGGAAATCATAATTTCGCCTGGTCAGATTCTCACTGGTCTTCCCATTCCTCTCTATGACCTTGATCTTCCCTTATTTTATGAAATTCTTGCTCATGCGAAATTCTCGCGAGCCATCTACCAACTGAGCGGGGATTGTATCCGCTTAATGATTGAGTTCGCCAACCGTGGTGCTGTTAAGGGATCTCTTTACCCAAAAGAACTCAGAGATCCTAAATTTGTGGACTTAGAGATATTCGCCGAAAAATATACGGTGGAAAGCTTCTTCGAAAACTATGAAGTAATAAATATGAAGAACGATAAAACTCGCTGGGGTGCTCGCTTGAAGAGAAGAGAGAATGTCGCCGGTGATAAAATACTTATGCGGGATATCGACTGGCATTACGGCAAGAACAATGTTCCTCGTCATTCTAAAGACGACGGATGGTGCGTCTTTCCGTTGGTTTTGAAAGGACCTTACATTTCGGGTTCACATGTGCTCCTGCGAATCTCTCCAATTATCAACCTTGGGTTTTTAACTGGCCTGAAAAGGCAAAAGAGGTATACTTCCTAGATTTTTCTCAATTTATAATCTTCACTCCTTTTTATACCTATTAATCTTGCGAAATTTTCAGATTATCAAGTTGAGAAAGAGCTACAAAAGAAATGCTAAGGCAAGTACCCTAGCAGCACTCCGTTCGATCACGGATGAAGTAAGAAATACTTTTCTTTATTATTTTTAACAATATTGTTGCCTCTGTTTCTTATCTTCATTCGTGTGCGAAGGTTGGTGCTGAAGTTACTGAAGAAGAAGAAAGTTCTAAGGTTGCGAAGACCAAAAGAAAGAGTAAAGGTTCTCTTTACAGGGAAAAGTCTACTGCCCCACCTTCAAAGAAACGAAAGATTCATTCCCCTTATCCTTCAAATCCTCAATCCAGCGAAAGCTATGATGAAGATAATGATGATATTGATACTTCTCTCGCAAAGGAGAATTCTCCAACTGAATCTTCTATGGCACAACTGTCTAGCATCTTCTCTGACTCCATGCAAGGAATTGGAGATGATCGTCTCTCTAGTACATGCAAAGCTCTCGCGAGTATCTGTGATGCTCCTTTACTAGAGGGTGATGATTCTCTTCATGGGGTCTCCCGATCAGTGACTTCCATCTTTCTAAATTCGCTTGGTGTCTTGGTATGTTTTTGTTCCCTTATTTCTTCATAATTTCGATTTTAAGTTATATCTTGATAATATTTTTACTTTCCTTTATAGTCCGGGTGAGCTTCCTTTGCTGTTGCCTCAGATCTTGAGAAAAGGCGCAGTATTCTCGAAAAGAAGAATCTTCAACTTCGCAAGAAAAATGAAGAATTGGAAGCTGAAGCTGCTGCTCTTCGCAAGAGAAATGAATAATTTGAAACTGAAGTTGTTACTCTTCGCAAGAAAACTAAGCAATTAGAAGCCGATTCTTCCACTCAGAAGAACAAGATTTCTAGTCTTCAAAGTGCCAACCAACAACTTTATGGTATGAGACTTTTCTTTTTTCCTTTGGTTTATTCTCTCATTATCTTCCCTCATCTGATTTACCATTTTCGCAGACGTTTATAACCTTTCTGATGAAGCCATTCTTCTTCACTCATTCCATGATCCTATGGATAACAATGCACTTCTTGATCACCTCAACGATTCTTTGAATAGTTTTTCAAATAACAAGATTAAATATCTTCCTCTTAACGAACTTCAATCCAAATTTCGCCTCTTAGAAATTGATCATAGATCTAGTTTAGGCTTAGCCAACCAATTTAAACGTCTATATCTTCGTTCTAAAGAGAAAATTAATACTTTAAGGAAGAAAATCAGTGATCTCATAGATTACAAAGATCGCATTGCTAGTCAAGGTGCTCAAGCATTAGCGAAATTCCAAAAAACTCTTCTTGAGTTTCAAATTGAACGGGATGAATCCATCCGCAAAAATGCTATTCTTAGCGAAAGAGAGAATCAAATTCGCTCCCTTCTTCTCATAAACAATGACGATGAATTCGCTTGGGCTGCGAAGGTTCTAGATGATGCCGAAATAATTTAGGTGTTAACGTTAGTCTTCAAGCTGAGCATACGGCCTTGATTAGGGATATGATTTCTGACAAAGAAGGTTGTTAATCATTCTTCTTTATTTAACTGTTTGTTTTTTATGAAATTGTCATTAAGTTGCTGATTCATTGTCATATGTTCGCAGAGGCTGAGGAGAGATTTCACAAAAGAATTGAAGAACTTGAATCTGAGAAGGAGCAGTTCGCAAAGGACTTTTCTTCTCGAGATGACAAATATTCCAAATTGAAGAAGCAACTACAAATTACTGTTGCGAATTTCAAGAATGATGCTATTCTTTTTCGCAATCAGACTATTAAGATGGTCTGTGACAACAACGGCATTCCTCATTCTTCATACCCTTGCCTCCTTGATGAAATCCCTGAGAATGTGCCTTCTTTGGATATTTTTGACAGCGATGCTAGCGAAGAAGAGGAATCTGATAAAGATGAAGAAATAGAAGGATCTGATGAAGATGAAGAAAATGAAGAAGAAGAATCAATCAAGAAATAGTTCTATCTTCTTCCTTCTCTTTTTGTAATATCTCGTATATCCATTCTTTTAATCTTCTATTTTTGTAGTCTTTTCCTGCGAATTTCTTGGATCTTCAAGTTCTAACTTTGTTGTTCCTTTCTGCACATGTTAAAAGAGCAATTCTTTTTTGCAACATAATTAATCAATATATTATCAAATTTTCATTTTATGAGCACGTAAATCTATCATATGAAGACAAATAACATGTTTTTATTCTATACATTCCCATACTTGCCTCTGTTATTTGCATTCAAATGAGAGATTAAGCGAGTTACTTTCGAATAGTGATATGTATTCATGCCTCAATCTCGTAGGTGTTGCTGCTGAATTTTCACAAGTAAGGAAATCTTGGTTTCTTCCAAGATTTCATTTTTTCTTTTTCTCTTATGTGGTCTTATTTTGCCTTCCTAGTTAAAGGTCTTATTGCGCCACCTCTTGTCATTGCGACAAAATCGCAGGACGTCTTTGCATTTGCATGCAAAAACCCATTGATCTTGCCTTAACCTTTTCTTTGAAATTTTTGTTGCGACAATATGATAGGCCTAAAAATTCTTGCGAAAATAAAGCCCCATGACATTGCCGTCTTGCGACGAGATCGCAGGACGTCCTTACACTTTCATGTACTGACCCATTGATCTCGTCTTATCTTTGTCTTTTGTATTATAGCCTCTTCAGGATTGTCGCACAAATATGACAAGCCTAAATTTCCTTGCGAAAATAAAGCCTCATGACATTTGCGTCTTAAGACACTTATCAGCTCCCTAATGGAGGGTGCCGCCCTTATCTTCCCCCTGGTTGCCCCTTCAAGGAGACGTACTTCTGCCATACAAGGCTAGCTCCTCCCATACGGTCTTGACAACAACCAGTTATTTTTGCAGCCTCTTATCCCTTTTGCCTATAGGGTTTATGGTTACGAGACTGCACCCTAAGTGGAGTTTTCTTCGGGCCGAGTGCAGCATAAGCCAAGACTTGCCAAGAATGGCCGAGACATTTCAAATGCCCCAGGCACTCTTGGCTCAACCGTGTACCTCGGCGCCTTGGTCAAATGCTGACTCCTTAGAAGAGACCCTCGGTCGTCCAATCTAAGTCATAAGCTTAGATTGAAAATCCAAGGTACCTCCCCGGGATGGGCTTTATTGACCCCAATTCTCCATGACTCGGGTTCCGGGGCGGTGTAACCTTTTCCCCGAGCCATGAAATAGATACCCCCTTCTATGACACACTTTAGGTCTTACATTTGCCTCTTGCAAAATTTTGATTTCGCGAACTAGGGTGTACGCCATAGTTGGTTCGCCTCTGTCCGATTAATGTGTTGATTCTTCTGCATATAAATTCTTTTGTAATTTTGCAATTGCATCTTTATCATTCATAAAATATATTCTCTTCTTCTGCATATCAACTTCCTTTCGCAACCTCATCTCTGCTATTCATAAGAAAGATTTTCATAATCAGTTTTTTTTTTTTTTTTTTTTTTTTTTTTTTTTTTTTTTACGATCAAACCAATCATACATTTTTATTTCACCTCCCATTTTCTTCTTCGACAGTTAACAAATACATTCATTCTTTAAGTCTCTTATTTCTGCTACTTTCTGCCTCTGCATTTTTGAATTTTCCTGTCATTTTCTTGTTTGTTGCGAAGCCTTCGCCACTTCTTATCTTCATCATATATTGGTTTTGGAGCATTTCTTCCTCTCTCTGTTCTATTACATCTACCATCAATCTTTCACCTTTTTGTTTTTCTTTGATGTTGTGTTTCCAATTCTTCTTCTTCGCAGCTCTTTCTTCGCAAGATTCTATATCAATTTCATAACACTTCTTTCCTTCAACCCAATCTCCTTTTATGATGCCAACACCAGTGGGATGAGGGAACTTGATACATTGATGGAAAGTCGATGCCACACCTAAAATCTCATGTAACCAAGTTCGTCCAATCAGTGCGTTGTATGGTGATTCCACATCAACTACACAGAATAAAATTTTAGAGGATAATCCTTTCGAAGGGAATTCACATATGAACTTCTCCTTTTGGCTTATTTGCGATGCCGTTAAAACCATAGATTTTGTACGTTGAAGGTATTAGATCTTCATCTTTCCCTCCCATAGTTTTATAAGTATGATAAAAAAGAATATTCACAGAACTTCCAGTATCGATCAAAATTCTATTGATTGCCCATGAATTCTCGGCTTCATCATCTTCATCCTCGCTAGGTTTTGGGTTAATCTCCAATCTTAACACCAATGGGTTGTAGTGCATTTCTCCACCCTCAGGTACTTCTTCTGCGGTAAAAGAGATAGTCTGCTTTTGCCATTCTTCCAGTGGCGATGTCTTCGCAATGTTCATTATTTCTCTATCATCCAAGATCTCTTGCGAAAACCCCGCCTACGGGTTATACCGAGAGTGTTATCGTGAAAATCTTCAATCGTCTTGTATGAGTGTACGATAGAGTTACAAACAGATTCTTTGCTTCAATCACAAATTTTCTCTTTCTTTTCTTTGTGTTTGGCTTGTGAATATCTGGAGGAGGTGGTAATGCTTGAGTTTGCGTTTGTCCTACTAGAAAGTGATTTAATTTCCCCTGATCTATCATCCTGAGAATGATTCTCTTTATATTTCTGTAGTCATTTGTCGTATGTCCATGGAAATGATGATAAGAGCAAAATTCATTACTTCAAATACCCCCTAAACTCGTAGCTTGAGGTGGTTCACTCCCCATGTTCCATGGTATGGTATGTTTTCCATTAGGATTATAGCTTCTCATATCTTCCCACACTAGCATTCAAAGGTGGCATTTTGATTTCTTCCCATATTATCTTATGACTTCAATCTTCTCTATCTTCTATTTTCAATCGTCCTCCTCCAAAACTTGACAATTTTTTAACTTTTCACTAAATTCCTTGTTGTTTGAGGTGAGTTCCAGTGTTAAACCTCGCAATGTTCATTATTTCTCTATCATCGGCATCTCTTGCGAAAACCTTCCGAGAGTGTTATCGTGAAAATCTTCAATCGTCTTGTATGAGTGTACGATAGAGTTACAAAACAGATTCTTTGCCTTTGCGCCAACTTCAATCACAAATTTTCTCTTTCTTTTGTTGTGTTTGGCTTGTGAATATCTGGAGGAGGTGGTAATGCTTGAGTTTGCGTTTGTCCTACTAGAAAGTGATTTAATTTCCCCTGATCTATCATCTTGAGAATGATTCTCTTTATATTTCTGTAGTCATTTGTCGTATGTCCATGGAAATGATGATAAGAGCAAAATTCATTACTTCTGTAGCTTGAAGGTGGTTCACTCCCCATGTTCCATGGTGCGGGTATGTTTTCCATTAGGATTATAGCTTCTCATATCTTCTCCACACTAGCATTCAAAGGTGGCATTTTGATTTCTTCCCATATTATCTTATGACTTGTCCGTGATAGTTTTGCCTCTGACCTCCATAAGTTCCTTGCGGCTGATGACCTCCATAAGTTTCTTGCGGCTAATCAAGTCTTTGGATTTTGTTATTTCCACCACGGCTATAGAAGTTTCTCTCTCTCTCTCGAATTCTTCTTGACCACGACTCTCCATAGCTACTAGCTTTTTCTTGACTATTTCCCATTATCCTCTCTTGTTGCCCTTGCGAGGTGCTTGCCATCAGATTTATTAACTTGGGTAACAAGCTTGCATTCGCTGCTCTTGAACTTGTGTTCGCAATGGGGTATGATTCCATCTCATTTTACTTTTCCTCAAGAGCAATATATTCCTCCTGAAGTTCTCGCAACTCAGTCATTGTGATTGTATTCTTGATTCTGAAAATTTGAATGTATAACAGGTTGGTTGCGAACATAGCGTTGATGAATGACATAATGAGATATCTTTCGTCCACACGACCAGCCATATCACTACACATTGTCTTCCATCTCACAGTTAGATGCTTCAAACTTTCGCCAACCCTTTGCTTTAACCCAAATACATCTTCAATGCCAGGTCGCGAGGAATTGTTACTTATATATGCCCCTAAAAATATAGCTTGCAAGTGGTTGAAAGATGTTATAGTATTCTTTGGCAAACCTTCAAACCATTTTAATGCCTCTCTTGTTAAACTTGATGCGAAATACTTGCATAATATTGCATCATGATTCTCCCATTGTAGCATACATATCACATAAGCTTTGATGTGTTGGACTGCACAAGTTGTTCCATCAAAAATGCTGGTTAACGCAGGTAAATTGCATTTTGGGGGTATTCCCTCCTAATTGTACTTCTTGTGTGAATGGAGTTTTCACGACTTCCTCTATGGCTTCATCCAATTGTCTCTTACCTCCTTCTCTTTTATTATTTATCATTCCTCTCATTTCCGCTAACTCTCTCAAAATTTGTTCATTTATACCGAATTTGGATCCATTGGTCTTTTTAACTCCGCCTCTCTTCTTACGCGTTCATCTCTGTTTTGACTTTCTTGTTCATCATTTTCCTCTCGTCTTTCTCTGCGATCTTCTCTTTCACTTTTTTCATTAATTCGCACACCGTTATATCTCTCATTTTCTCCTCTTTGCCGCCTTTCAGTTCTCCTTTGTACTCTATCATATTCTTCATTGATATTAGCATTATTGCGATTTCGCTCACGCCTCCTTTCTCGATTATCATGATTATTCTGTCGAATTGCCTCTTGTAGCTCTTGTTCTTCCACTTATGCTCTTAGTATTTCTCTCTCGCGAGCTAAATGTGTTTGTTCAGTATAGTGTCTTTCAATTTCATCTTCAATTACTCGTTCATTTCTTTGTATTTCTCTCCCATGTAATATTCTCCTTCCTTCTTCCTGATTTTCTTCGCCATCTTGATTATTTGGCCCCTGACAGTGTCTATTTCCCTGAATTCTATCATTTTGCCCGTTTTGAAGAATTTCAGCACGCTGAATATAACGATCTTCCAATATTTCTCTTCCTTCGCGACGTTCTTCGCCTGGATTTTGTATTCCCTCTCGAGTTTCTTCATTAGCATTTTCTATAGGCAAATTTTGTCTTATTTCTTCTCTAACTGATCTTGAACTTGATCTTGTAGTGCTTCTTGACCTTCTATTTTGTAATCTCATATTTTCCATCCTCAATTCATGATTTTGCCTTGTCAAATTCGCACGTTCTTCTGCTTCTAATCGTCTTTCTTCATGTATTGTTTGCCTCAATGCCTCTAATGCTGCAATCTCTTCATTTCCATGAATTATTCCTCCAATTACTTCTTGGTCTCTCTCCTCTTGTCCATTGCCTCCTAATTGCTGCTCTTCTCCCATTTCATCTACAGAATCTGATCGCCAAGTATGTACACTCACTCTGTCATAATCCACAACTCTATTTTGTATTAGTGGTGTACGTTGAATTGTCGGTTGAATTTGATTTTCTCTATTGTTCCTTGTATTCATTCTTGAAGATTCCCCCAACTCGCCTCTCCTTTCTCCATCAAGTCTCCTACTCCTTCTAACAGTTGTTGGTTGTTTTGATGCATGTCTTCTTCTAGCCATTTTTCAATCTTAGTGAATTGTTGAAAATTATATGAAATTCCTTCCCTATTACTCCAAATTCTTTCAAATCACAATATCAATCTTCAATCAGTCCCTGTTTCTAGCGCCATATGTAATTGCAGGAAATCCTACAATACACACCTCACAAGAATTCATAATATCTAACACACATTTAAGATCAATAATCAATCTCTTTATTAATTGAGTTAGAAATTTTACAAGAAGGAAGTGAAATTAAGAATGTAATTGCTATTCTAGACTTTCTCTCTCCTCTAAACTTTCTCTCTAATCTCGAAAAAGATCTCCCCTCTTTCTTAAGCCTGTTCGGCTCTTTATATAGGACATTACATAGTGGATGACATCTAAGCTGTCCTTTATTTTCGGATCTGACTTGCGACACTCTCGCAAGTATTCAAATGTTAAATCTCGCAACACTCCTAAATCTCGCTAGGTCTTCACATCTTTCTCGTGTTCAGGCTATCGTCATCCGTTGCGTCATTTATATTACCCATCTGCGATATCTTCGCAATGTGTCGTTTATGGATTTCACAAGGGTCTTGGTGTTGCGATATTCTGATCCTACAATCTCGACCGTCGAAGGTCACTAAGCTAGCAAGTCTCCCAAGCTCGACTTTCCAGGCAACAACCATGCTACATGTTTTCCACGAAAACATTCGAGACATCAATACATATCACAAACTGGGGGATCCACTTTGGGTATTGGTTTGACGGTTTACAGCGTGCAGCATACACTACGCCCGTCATAAGGAAGTGTAATAAGGATGAGGCGGTTAGTAAATACAATGAGTAATGGTGAAACGCTCTTTTATGGAACATCAATTCCATGCGTTAACGGTTACCACCTCCTCCCATTTACTCACCCATTTTTCCATTCCTTAATGAGGCCAGAGTACGTTTCACTTCGACTTGTATAAATAGGTCTTACCTATTTCCACCGAACAACAAGTTCAGGTCAGGAGCATACAACACTCAGAAAATATTTGCTAGCTCTCCATATGTTAGCTTCCCACTTTCTAATACAAGTCGTAAAACAACTACTCTTCTGGTCTCAACTATTCTGGTCTCAACACTTTCTTCGCTTCCCTCCCCAAAACCAACCCTTCTCCTTCACTTTGTGACCGAAGCAAGTCTGGAACGGCCATTTCTTGGTTTAGGCCGGATTTGTACAGATTGATCTCTAGAATCTAAAGTACTCCCTTGCAGTACATTGTTTAGGGTTTAAATTCGTTTCTCACCCACACACCCGAAATTACCAAAATCAGCAGAAACCGTTTTCACCCTCAAACAATTGGCAACCACGGTGGGAGATTGATCTTTCGGTTACAATGTAAATTTTCGACCATCGATCTCATGCTTCGACCCAGACATCAAGATGGTAAAAGCAGGCGGTCCGCTCAGGGATCGACGACTCCGTTACCAGACGACCTGATTATCAGTCTTGACACGGCGAGGGATGACTGAAGACTGCTTAGAGATTATAAGCGAATCATCCAACCAGGGATCGACGACTCGATTAATCAGATGAGACGACTGGGGACTTTCCACAATCACGGCGGTGCTTCCCATAAAAATCGGTCTTACACCCGGAAGGTTCCCTTTTCATCAGGAGGTCTGAAAAACCGAGTAAGTCTTACCTAAACAAGATACATGGTTTTCTATTTCAAGTTTTCACGGGAATGATAAAACCAATAGTCATGTTATGTTTCACCCCATGTCATCTACCAACACACGGTTCCATGGTTTTCCTGGGATGTTTGCATCACTTGCAATCGTAACCAAGACAACATCATTCCCAAAACAATCCATTCCAAAAGAATAATCCAAAACCCTCATAGATAACCGTTATCTATCAATTCAAATCAAACCATAAGCCAGGCGCTTTGTTTGCCTTTCAAAAAAAAAAAACAGCCACCTACCTGTACGTGCCTACTTAGCATAATAATGATTACCCGTCACTATTCATGAGGTAGCCGACGTTACTACGGTGATATTCGAAGAAGAATTGTTTATGATAAAGTATTTATACAAGTTTATGAAAGGCATACCCATAGCTAGGGTTTACACCAGTTTAGAAGAAAAATATTTCTACAGATTTATGGAAGGCATACCTATGGCTTGGGTTTGCACCAACACAAGAAAACAACAGAACAAATTGAAAGAGAAACATTTGGAGTACATAGGCTGGAATATGATTGCCCACTTTATTGCTACCACGCTACCGCTAACACCAGGACGTGATAACAAAGATACGAGATAAAAAGGGGAGCCAACCCCTTTCATAAGCATAACACTTTTTGGAATTCGAATAAGGAAAGGATTTTCTGTTTCAGCTACCTATGGAAAGAGACAACTGGGCCCGCAAGAACAACCTTCACGGTGCCCAAAAGTCCGCGCCACGCCAAGCCAGCGCTGTGCCAAGCCAACAATCCGCGCCACGCCAAGCCAACGACGTGCCAAGCCAGCGCCGTGCCAAGCCAACAGTCCGCACCATGCCCAGCCAACGATCCAGCGCCATACCAAATCCAAGCCGGCGCCCCATTCCAAGACGATCCGGCGCTAACATCTTACATCTTTCTAGCGCCAGCAGCTTTGCATCCTTTTTCAGCGCTAACAACTTGCACCCTTCCAGCGCCATCTTCTCCGCTCCACAACCAGCCAAAGCAGCACCATCCCCACCCTTTGAAACAGCGCCATGGCTCCAGCACTCCGTGATCAAAACTGCGCCATCGCTGCACTATACACCTACGATCACCAGAACCACAGCCGCTTCCGCCACCCCAATGTTTCTTCAAGCATGACAGCTCCAACCATCACCAGAGACGATGCTAATCCACCATCAGGGAAAGATACTGGAAGATCTGGAAGAAGCCGACCTCCTTTTAAAACTGTTGATTTGATGGAAAGACAAAAGGTTCTCGTAAGGCTCAGACATGTGTGTTTATAACTCGGAAAGAGATACCTATTTCCTCAAGACACTGACGGAGCGGCCACCATAAGAGTCACGTCAACCTAAGGGGGGCGACAAGGAATACTTTTAACATCCCGGCACATGCACTTCAACGGGACGTGCGTTTATAGATGAAGGGGCTCGCGTTGCTCTTGAACGCCCGAGAGAAGGGAATCAGCAATCCAATTTCATCACACGTAAAGATCAGGAACGACTTCTCCAAAATCGAGGCAAAGGAAATCAGCAACCCTCCTGAATTCATAGAGACCCTCTTCCCGTCAGGATATGCATGATTTCTGGGGACTTCGCCCACAAAATCGTGTAGTGTATGATGAAACAGTTATGTGAGATTCTATATTTCTCCAAGGAGTAGCGTCAAGACATATTTGCATCCCTCAACCGCACTGTATCAGGAAAGCAGCTGTTTCCGGCCAAAGGAAGCCGTTCCCAAACCCCTACCTCTCCCGGAAAGCACGATCGATAGATGGAACCGGGACTCCTAACCACTGTTCACTTGAGGGATGTCGAGTTTGACAGAACGCTGAGTGACGCACTCTCCGGCTTCAACATTGTAACCGTCAAGTCTCTGGGAGTTTTAAGGCGCCGTTTTGATGTTCTCTCTAGAAGTGGCTCCGCTTCAACGTTCTCCAGCAGCGGCTCCGCTTCAACGTTCTCTTCAACACCACTCCTTCCTGCAAAGGGTCGTGCCACCACACTCCCCATGTCAAGGATCATGATCGCAGCCAACCAATCTTCCTAGTCATGGCCACCTTTTGATCCATCCCGCTAAAACTCGTGACCATGGAAAGTTTGCTCGCTTACACATCCAACCAATCCTTTTACTTCCATGGATGCCCATACAATTCTAGCAACCTACTTTGTTCTCACGACAATGTAGTCTCTTCTGATCACATCTGCGCCAAGAATCGCTTCCGCTCATTTGTTGATACCAGCCAGAGCTTCACCATAGAAACAATCACTACAAAGGTAACCCGTGCTCCTCCATATTTTAGTTTCATGTGGAAGAAGTAACAAAATCACTAGTACGAACACACGATGGTGATATATTTATCATGGTCAACCCACCGACCATACAAGATGGAAACATGTAAACCATACTTGGGGACTGGGGATCTACACGGAATCCTTTCACTGTCAAAAGCTCAGAAGACATAGTCAACCAAAAAGCCATAACCACAACAAGGTCATCTACTCTTCAAGGGTGTAGCGTAAGAATATCATCACCTCTCTGTCTAGAAGACGCCTGCAACACTTTACAAGGCCGCGGTGGATCCCAAGCCTGCTCAGAAGAAACAACTTCAGAAACTAAAGAAAAGTGTGACTGGGGACTGCTCATCGCAGCCCATCCCGATGACCATCAAAGATCCATGAGATAACCCCAGAGACCCGGCTGAAACATTTTCCTGAAGAAGCAGAGGGAGCCACAATAAACAACATAACTCTCTCATCTTTACCACTTTACTATCCAGAGTATTTCATCCATGTGATATTCTCGAGCATCCCAGCGTCACATCCTAAGAGTACAATAAGCTTGTATCAAATCCCATGGACGTGGATTCAAGGCGATGCAATGAAAGTAGGCTACAAAAGGGGACTACCGGCATGGGGAGCTTTCACCCCGGGTTATTTCGATTTCAACATCATCATCAGTCGAAGTTTTACGAGCCACATGAATTTCTCAACACGAAGCCGTACATGTGCATCGAAGACTCCAAAAGCACGCCATAGAGATACATTCACATGTTCGGCAGTGCCATCGGATCTAACAGAAATATAACTGGGGACTGCTCACCGCATCCCATTCCATGCGATAGTCCAAGATTCAGAAGATGGTTCAAAGGATGTCTCTTGGAAAAAATTCCTTGAATACTTGATAGTAGCACGTTGGAAACGAAACGTCTCCCAACTCATCTATTTCATCCAGTGGCTCCGGAAGATTTCGACCATACAAGCATCCACATCATACTGTCATCTTGATCAGAAGGTCCAGGCACTGAACAACCTAAAATCAAGGATGGACCGACAACGCAACCACATCCATCCGTCCCAAGAATGCAACGGAGTTTGGTAAATTTTGGAATCCACTGGAGAGACACTGCAGACGAAAGCACGGATCCGGAAGAGCAACAGAAAATAGAAGAAGGTCAATATCTCTTTTCATACGGACCGAGTTTCTAGAGTTTGCAGAGAATAAAGTTTTCTTCTTTCTCTATGAACGGGAATAGATGACTCAGCGCGACTATGCTACCCCGGGCCCGCAACATCCCTCCTGAATTCTTCCTGAGTTTCACTGTCGGGCCGTTTTCACCTTCTAAACGAGCTCAAAACCTTAATATTCTCGAGTAAGAAGATAGGAAATTCTTTTCCGATTAAAATGGAGGGGTGGACCGTCAAAATCCGAGTTCGTACGAGAATTCTACAGTGATTCTAGTAAGGGGCGCTAATTAGGGGTTCGTCATGCTAAACCCTAATTTAGACAAAGTTGTCATTATCCCACGGAACTGAAGCAAGTTGTTATCTTCCCGAATCCGTCGTCACCTTCCCACGAAACTGAAGCCAGCCGTCATCCTTCCGAGGAACTCAAGATAGCTCCACTCCAAGACGCGCAACGCAAGCGGCTCCATTCCAAGCCGACCAATGCTGACGGCTCCATTCTAAGCCGACCGATGCTGACGGCTCCATTCCAAGTCGTCCACCATGCTTTGCCTCTCCAAGACCGCGCCATTGCCCTGGCCCACATGCCAAGCTTGTCCACGCCATGCCTTGCCACGCGAGTCCAAGCCGGCGCAACGCCTGCGCCCCCTTTCCAAACCATACGGACACCAACAACTCGCCCAGGCCAGCGGCACGATGTTCCCGACCTAGCCAAGGTGATGCATAGCCATACTAAGCCGACAATTTTCATCTCACCACATCACGGTCCGCACCACTCGGTACAATTTATGCAAGGCCGCCAACACGGGAAGCGCAAACTCTCTTTACCTCTCGAAAAGGTTAGTCGGGCTTTCCTTACCATCTTATCATGACTTGTTTCAATTTTTTGTCCTAGCCCAGCACCATCTTATGCTTACCTCGCAACGATGCTCCCGTTCCGATCTAAGCAGGGGACTTAATGTTGATGGTGTCTTTTAGCCTAGGGTTAAAATCGTAAAACCGCACATCTGGCATGACGTCATTATGACCATTAGCACATTTATCGAATCGATCAGCATGCTTACGTAAGAATTACCGGGGTACCTTTTTTTCTTTCTATGTATCATGTTCCACGGCAGAACCCCTAACATTGATTGACATCACCTGTACAAAACCCTCATGCTACCGCGCCAAGGCATGCCAACCATGCCCGGCCGCACCACCGTGCCAATGGCAAACCGTGCCGACCACATCTCCGTGCCAAGGCATGCCAACCATGCCAGCCGCACTAATAGAAAACCATACGCCTTGGCCCTAGCAAACCATGCCAAGCCAAACCGCGCCTTGCCTTGGCCCTAGCCATGCTAGCCGCACCATGTGCCAAACGGTATGCCAAACCATTGGCCCCACCTCGCCAAGCCAAACGTACCTTGCCTTGGCCCTAGCCATGCTAGCCGCACCATGTGCCAAACGACATGCCAAACCATTGGCCCCACCTCGCCAAGCCAAACGCACCTTGCCTTGGCCCTAGCCATGCTAGCCACACCATGTGCCAAACGGCATGCCAAACCATTGGCCCCACCTCGCCAAACCAAACGCACCTTGCCTTGGCCCTAGCCATGCTAGCCGAACCATGTGCCAACGGCATGCCAAACCCGCGGCCCCACTATACCATGCCGGCCTTCCCTATGCGGCTACTAAAACGAAGGCGTGCGACAATCAACGATCGCCCTTCAATCTCAGGAGCAAATCCTAGCCGTCCAAGGTTACCAGAGTACGCAAGGTAACCTTTGGCCCGAAACCCTAGTTTGGCCACGCCAAACCGCGCCAAGGCATGCCAACCTAGCCGCGCCACCATGCTGGCCTTCTCTATGCGGCTACTAAAACGAAGGCATGCGACAATCAACGGTCGCCCTTCAATCCCAGGATCAAATCCTAGCCATCCAAGGTTACCAGACAATGCATGGTAACCTTTATCCAACCCTAGTTTGGCCACGCCAAACTGTGCCAATGGCATGCCAACCTAGCCGCGCCACCATGCTGGCCTTCCCTATGCGCCTATTAAAACGAAGGCGTGCGACAATCAACGGTCGCCCTTCAATCTCAAGAGCAATTCCTAACCGTCCAAGGTTACCAGACAACGCAAGGTAACCTTTGGCCCGAAACCCTAGTTTGGCCACGCCAAACCGCGCCAATGGCATGCCAACCAAGCCGCGCCACCATGCCGGCCTTCCCTATGCGGCTACTAAAACGAAGGCGTGCGACAATCAACGGTCGCCCTTCAATCCTAGGATCAAATCCTAGCCGACCAAGGTTACCAGACAACGCATGGTAACCTTTGGCCCGAAACCCTAGTTTGGCCACGCCAAACCGTGCCAAGGCATGCCATGCCAATGTCATGCCAACCTAGCCGCGCCACCATGCTGGCCTTCCCTATGCGGCTACTAAACGAAGGCGTGCGACAATCAACGGTCGCCCTTCAATCCCAAGATCAAATCCTAGCCGTCCAAGGTTACCAGACAACGCATGGTAACCTTTGACCCAAAACCCTAGTTTGGCCGCGCCAAGGCATGCCAACTCTGCCACGCCACCATGCTGACCTTCCCTACACGGCTATCAAAAACGGAAGCGTGCAACGATCAACGGCTACCTTTCCTCTTAAGATGCAAAATCTCGACCGTCTAAGGTCACCAAGCTAGCAAGTCTCCCAAGCTCGACTTGCCAGGCAACAACCATGCTACATGTTTTCCACGAAAATATTCGAGACATCAATACATATCACAAACTGGGGATCCACTTTGGGTATTGGTTTGGCGGTTTACGGCGTGCGGCGTACACTACGCCGTCATAAGGAAGTGTAATAAGGATGAGGCGGTTAGTAAATACAAGGAGTAATGGTGAAACGCTCTTTTTTATGGAACATCAATTCCATGCGTTAACGGTTACCACCTCCTCCCATTTACTCACCCATTTTTCCATTCCTTAATGAGACCAGAGTACGTTTCACTTCGACTTGTATAAATAGGTCTTACCCATTTCCACCGAACAACAAGTTCAGGTCAGGAGCATACAACACTCAGAAAACATTTGCTAGATCTCCATCTGTTAGCTTCCCACTTTCTGATACAAGTCGTAAAATAACTACTCTTCCAGAATCAACTATTCTGGTCTCAACACTTTCTTCGCTTCCCTCCCCAAAACCAACCCTTCTCCTTCACTTTGTGACCGAAGCAAGTCTGGAACGGCCATTTCTTGGTTTAGGCGGATTTGTACATATTGATCTCTCGAATCTAAAGTACTCCCTTGCAGTACATTGTTTAGGGTTTAAATTCGTTTCTCACCCACACACCCGAAATTACCAAAATCAGCAGAAACCGTTTTCACCCTCAAACACCAGGATAAATCCTGTCAATAAATTCCAATAGCTCTGCTGCATTGCTAACAATACAAGGGATATCTTCTATTTTTGCCTTTGGGAACCTAAACAATACACAAGTAAGAGATATGAAAATTCTACACATTGAAACATGGTTTTGGTAAGACAGTCGGCATGGTCGATAATCTGAACACTGCCGACTAATACATAGTCGGAGGGGTTGTAATCATGTACCACGCCGACGAACACACAGTCGGTATGGTCCTATTCAAGAAATATGCCGACTATTAACAAAGGAAAATCAAGTTTCTGTGACATAAAGTCGGAAAGGTACAAGTCTAAGAATATGTCGACTAGAAAAAGTCGGCAGGGTTGGTTATTGAATACCATGCCGGCCCTGGTTTATGTTTCACAGTCACCATGGCTGTTATGAAAAGCCGGCATGATCTTTATGTTACGACCCTGCCGACTAACACTAAAATCCTAAGGCCGACATCCTATTTTTAAAAAAACCACGCGACCAAAAACCCTGAAAATCATTATTTTCGATTTCTAATCTAATATAACAATCAAAAACACAAAAAAAAATAATGGGTTTGAGCTTAGAAATCACTTACAATCTTCTTTTCACCTAGAGGGTTCTTTTTAAACATTATCAGGGATTGGATTTTCGGGTTTACTAGTTCTAACTTTTCCCTTACCTTTTTTCTCTGATTGATCTTTTGATATGTCCTGTTGAATCTATGTTGCTGCTTCATCGTTTGGAATCAACCATTTTTCAGGAAAATAAAATTGGATGATTTGCAATTTGTTTTTCTGATTTTGATGGAAGATGTAGATGAAGAAGAAGAAGAGAAGATTAAGAGAAGATTAACTGTTTTTTTAAGTTTTTAATTTTAGGGTTATCTGATTAATTAATAGGGTTAATTAGTGCAGGGGTACTAAAGTAACTTCACCAAGTTTTGACCTCCCCTTAGTAAGGGTACTATGTCCATATAAATCTGGGTATACCCCAATTAAGCCAGGTGAATAAACATCTATTTAATTATAAAACAAGAGGATGTGTTTCTCGTTTTGTCTGGGCAACGAGAAATATAGATTTCTCCTTACCAGATACGACGAGAATTCCCTAAGATTTCGTAACAATAAAACAGGTGGATTTGTTTTTTCACATTGTGTCTGGAGAGCGAAAAATGCAGCTTTCTCGTTTACCAGTACGACGAGAATGCAAAATATTTTGTCCAAAACAAGTCTTACTTTGTTAATTGCATGAGCAAATACAAGCATGTTTAACATGAAATCCATAGTATAAAGTCATAACATTTCAAGTTCTTATTTAATCGTCATGTAACTTGGAAAGAAAAGACATGAAATACAAAAGATTGACAACAAGAAATCCATAGCATAATTCGGTCCTTGCGCTTCTTCCTCTCGCTTCTTCCATTGAGGTGCCAAGAAACTTTCAATATACACATCCTCGTCAGAATAAGGGAAAAGATATGATCTTTCAGGTTGTCATAATTTTCAAGATTATAAGAACCCGTATCAAACTTCTAAAACAAACCATAACCCTAGTCTGATCATACTCAAGAACATCTTTATGGGTACATAATCACCATTCTTTATGCTTAAACAAGATTATAAGACATATAGTTACTTATATTAGGGTACAATGAATATAGTCTACATAACATCACAACAAAGATGAAACACAACAATAACATGATACATAATATTACAAGTCAAGAAGCAAGAATTAGAAGCATATTAAACGAGAAAACATTACTTAGCTTCTACTTCTATTTCCTCTCATTTCTTAGATGGATTAATTAATGAAAATAGATATTTACAAGAGGCTAGAAGAGAGCTTAGTCATAGCCTATGTGTCAACCAACCTGTCCATCATCAGTTGGTTGACACCTCACTAGGTGAGTCATAGGACAACTAAGCAGCTGAAGTGTAATCGTACTTAGCACTAATCAAAATTAAACAAAACAGGATTAGCTTAAGCATAAAAAGAATTACCTTAAACAAAACAACATTTGTTGCTAAACCAATATTAAGTTTAACACGTACAACTTACTATAGTTGCAGCTTTGCCGTTTTGTTCATAGATAAAAGGTTTAGCAAGAATTCTTATATTAAGATTAGCAACCCGGGTGTGAGAAACTTCAGAAAAACTGATGTTGATGACTTTTTCGTCGGCCTTTGAGAAACCTAAATTAGAAAGACATACATGGTATCAGTTACAACATAACTAAAATTTTGATACCCACCTATACTAGCAATAAATCGCAACAACATTAAGTGAAATCAATTAATTTCGAACTTTATTGTGGAAACGAAAAGGGGCATTACCAATTCAATCTAAACTTTACATAATTACTTCTAATAAGATAACTTAAGACCCTAATCCTTGAATTATAAGAAATAAAGAAATCAAAATTATAAGAAATCAAAACTACTAATCCTTTTTACATTCATTACAAAATTATAAGAAATCAATACTACTAAAAAATCATCAAATAATAAAAATTGAATCTCAAAGTGCGGATAAGTAACCACTTCAGAACATTATAAAAAGCAACAATCAATCTTAACGAATCGGTACTTATCGATTTCCTTATGAATTTCGGATTTTGAAAATAAATAAATAAATAACCTCTTATTTTTAGAATCAACTTACTTAGAGAGATGTTATGAAAATGATATCGTTTTTTCATGCCGCCCCATAACATCTTGATTGATTCGGAACTCTCAGAATAGTTGGTTTAGATATTTTGTGACAAACCACATCCAGGTTTGGTGAAGGAGTTTCAATCTGTGACTTAGGAGATAAAGTAGGTACATCTAGGTTGTTTTCATGTATAAGATAATTTGCACCATTACACACTTTCCTAAAGTCAGACAAAGGTAAATCATGCTCACTTGCATAGAACAATTCATCAATCTCCATGTCATAATCATCATTATCCAAAAGCTTTGTGTCATGCATAGGCAAATCGGAGGAGGCAACTTATTGTGACATGGGCGGGGAATCGACACAAAAATAATATCATGATCCATAAGAACATTAGTGTCAACGTAAGATTCATCCTTTCTTAAGTCACAAACAAGTTGTGTAGCATGCTCATTTTCAGCGAACAATTGTTCAAACCCCAATTCAAAATCACATGTATGTATGGATTGAATATTAGAAGAAACATTAGTCATAAGGTTCACGGTAGAGACGCTTAACGTCGGCGAACCCAAAGGTTCCACCATATTTTCAAGATACACATGCTCTTCTAACATATCATATTCATCATCATCATCATAACAAAACTGCATTTCCCTATTCAAAATTGTAGCATTTCCAGTGCCCTCATTTACCTCTAGGTTAGGTTCATATTCAACATTAGTGGATTGACTAAGGGCATACTCCTTTCTATATTTTGTAGATGATCGAGATTCATCCTTAAGAACATGTTAAGCTGTTCAATTGAAGGGAGTCTTCACTAGTGGGTATGCATGCTTCACATGAATGATCATTATATGGTTGTGCACGGGGTTCACTACACAAGGGAAACTCGGACATGTTGCTAGATGGATGATCATGTGATGCTTTCCATTCAAGTATAGCATTGTTTTGCTCTATGAGTTTAATATCCTCCATTATCGACTTCATACAAGGGTTCATTGGAGGATAGCATTGTTTAACCTCCCATGGTGGTTGATGATACATGTGCGCATAATGATTAGGGTGTGTGTATTCAAGGTCAGGGCCTTGAGAAGGTTCAAAATACTCCCTAAAATCACTATGGTCTGTGGGGGTTTCATATTGTGAAGCATGCCCGTAAGCAAGCTTTCTGATGGATCTGTTTTCATCCCCAGTTGCAAACCAAAATCCTGACATGATCTAGCAACTCAATTTGAACTCAAAAAGAAGCAACCATATCCTAGCACACATCAAGCATGTATAATACTCAAACAACCAATGATTTCTCAAAACAGGGAAGCTAAGCCCACAGGGTTGACACACCAATCACCAGTTCTTGGAATTCAAGCACACAGAAGTGCTGGTAGCTGCTGTAAATGTGCAGCCCAAGTTATGGGGGCTTCAGCCCAGTTCGTGTGCAGCCCAGGTCGTTTGCAAATGCACAGCCCAGTGGTTATGTAAAGCCCAGTGGTTATGCAAAGCCCAGTGGTTGTGGGCTTCAACTGTTATGGGTTCCAGCCCAGTTTTGTGCAGATGCACAACACTGGTCAGGCCAAGCACAGATTATGTGCACAGAGCAAGGAAAGCAAAACTTGGGTAAGATGCACTGAGCAGCTTATGCACAGGTTAACAGAAGCAAGACTTATGTGGACAGCACAACACGGCATGTGCAGGACAGGTTGTACACAGCACTGGCCTGTTGGCAGGTGCACAAGAAAATCAAAAAAATTTGTATGAGGTGCTCAGGGTTATGGGATGTGCTCATTCAGGGTGAAGCATGTGCTGGTTTTGTGCGTGGCATACAACAAATGAGATGCTAATGCAATTTCAGACACTCAACATTCACTCCGCTGGCACAGGCTCATTCACAGATTGCAGTCATCACAGATATTTGCATAATAATTCAAAGCATCATAAGTTCCACAGATATGAGAAAGATAAACAATAATTGAACAATGCTAGCACTTTACAACTAACTACTCGGATGCAAGTGTCAACGAGGTCGATTGACCTCTTTGGTTTTTCACGAGACTATGACCAGGGTAGGCAACACAAGTGGTTATACAAGCATAGCATCAGATTTTAACACTCTTGTCAACAGAATAGAGCATGCAAGGGGTCTGTCAACAATTCAAGCTCAACAACTACAGGGGTGTGAGCATGTTTTCAAGGGTTGCAGGTGAGAATATTCAGCATATGACCTAGCACTCAACTAGCAGGTGAAGATGAATTAGCAACTGGCAGATTATAGTTCATACAAAGTCTGTCAACAACTTGGCTCAACAGAACTGTGGCATCAACTCACTCAGTTGATGTCAACAGTCTGAGTTGATGTCAACTATCTCAGTTGACTTCAACTGGGGTTTTCAGCTAACTTGGCTTTCCAAGTGGTAGCTCAAACTCACAGCTTCAGGGCTGGAGTTAAGCACTGGGCTTGCTGAAATACATGACGATGGGTTATGGTGGTCACAGAACATACAAACACAGATTTCAGGTGTGGAGCAATACTTGGGAAGGCAGCTGGGTTATCATGCATTCAGGGAGTAATGGCTCACAGATAAGCTTCAAAGGTCATCATACCAGCAAGCATGCTATATCATTCATTCATGTAAGCGGGGTTGAGACACAATACCGCCGATAAAACCTGGTTTAGGCAATTCCACCAATTGGTTTTGCTGCTCCCTTGTCTTCCTTGAGTTTGCTCACCGCACCACAAGTACCCTTTCTCAAGAGAGAGTTTCTGAGTTCTCAAAAATTGCACGATTTAAAGCAAGAGAGCACTACCTAACAAGTTCAAAAAGATCGATACTAGAAGTTCAAAACAAGGATTCTGCGAAAGCATGAAGATTAAATACTGCTCTTGGTTATCTCTGCTTAGTAAGTGCACCAAATTCTGAGTGATGAAAAATTTAACCAATAATGCCAATGCTCCACTTACAGATGCACTTTAGTATGGAGGGAAACTACAACAACAGCACACTGATGAGAAACTACAGGTGGTACTTTTCTCTGACTCAACTAAAATTTTTACAAAGTGTACATACTATACTAAGAGTGAGGTTAGCTACAAATGATGATAGAGATGTAAAGATGCTTATTCTGACAGAAGGAACTGAACTAATGCAATGATGCAGATATGCAAGGTTTAACAAAAAGAGATGGAAGAATGCAGGGCTTATGAATGTAAGCTACAGATGCTAATGATACAGATGAGTTACAGATGGGTTAAGCTATAAATGAGTTAAACAAGACTAGAAGAGAAACTAACAGATGTATAAATGCAATACCAGAATGCAATAAGGGACTGAAAAGGAAATGCACAGATGTGATGTAAGCTAATGAGAAGCACTAAGAGAATGCAGATATGCAATTTTAGATAAGCTAACTACAAATGCAATGATCATATGCAGAAATGTAAAAAGTTACGAGATATAGCAAAATTACAACTAAGTTACACTAATACTGATCGAAAGCAACAATGCAAAGCATATATATACGGAGGTTGAAGTGAAAATCAGTGAATCAAGCTAATAATTAATACAAAGACACTACCAATTCCCGAACGGTGCCAAAAACTTGGTAGGTCGAAAGTGTTTCGCCTACGTGTAAACTGCAAGTGCACGCCCCCTGTTGGAGGCGTGGCAAGTACAGGTCGATCCACAGGGAAATGGAGTGGCTGTATAGTTGATCTAAGGCTTTCTAAACTGATTTCTAGAGAAGTGACAAAGTTGTAAGCAAGTTGGTTGTCGATGCTTGTGAGTTGTTGTGACTCTAAGCTAAGGCAAACAAATGATTAAAAAGAAATTTGGAGAACACTAGGGTAGTTGATTCCACCTTCTAACCTCATGCTAAGGTAATGTGGCTCTGGTTAAGTTCTTGTGCCTTCCCTTGAAGGTCTCTAATGGGTGTTTATTAACTAATTGTCACTAATTCACCCCTAGTATGAGTTGTCTTCTTACAGTACAACTCATCACAGGCTTAAAAGCTCATTAGTTAATTACTAATCCTAATCATATTATAACACAGCAAAAACAGAACCAATAGGCTAATTACTTGACATGAAATTAGGGGTTTCAACAACACCCTAGTAAAATGAATTAGAACATAATGAAAACAATTCAAACACAATTTAAACTAAGTTGGTGCACTGGCTAATCCAGGCATAACCCTTTACATCACACTACCACTTCCAATTTATACATGCAAACCCTCCTTCTTTCTAACTCTCCAATTCGACAATAAATGTAAACCCACTCACCATAACCGCTGAATCAGTTGTCTCCTCTGTTCATGCGGCTCTGAAAACTCCTTAATTTGATGTTCCCCTCACTGTGAAGAAACCCTAAACCTAATTCTTTCTATCTCAAACTTAGCCTCTAGGAAAGAAGCTATGGAGGATATAGAGAGAGACTAGGTGGTGAAGGAGGTGTGGCTGTTGGTGGCTGTCATGCGGCTGGTGTCAGGGGAAGGAGATGGTGGTGGCTTTGCCATGGTTTGGTCGGGGAAGAAGAGAAGGGGATGGCTTCTCTGAGTTTGTCGGGGGAGGAGAGAAAAGAAAGAGAAAGAGAAGATGGGGCTGGTCGATGGGGGATGATATAGGTGGCTGCGGTGTTGAGCGGGAGTAGAGAGAACTGATGGGACGGATGGAGCGACCGTTGGATCTCGGGGCGAAATCTCACGGCTCAGATGGAACGGGCCTGGATCCGGGCTATGGTTCGGATCTTGGATAACTCAAGCCCATGTCTTGTAGATGGGTTGCTCCTTGTTGGGTTGCAACTGTTGCGCGCGCGGGCTTTGGCTTTCTGCTCCATAGACGCTTGTCTCCAATTCTTTGCTCTTTTGGCTCCTTAGTTTCCCCGAGCTTTATTTACTACCTAAAAACATAAAATTAATTAGTACAAATATTTATTCTTGAAAACAAAGAAAATACGAATGCGGGATAATATCGATTTACGAGCACAAAAGATGAGTTAAATACCAATAAATAGATGTAGAAATATGCAATATTTGGCACTCATCAAATACCCCCAAACCTGAATTTTACTTGTCCTCAAGTGAAACATAAATAAAGAAATCCTAACTACACCACTGTCGCTGGTCTCTCGAATGCATTTAGCGTATGCACTAAGCCTTTAAACCCCTAGGTGTCCCTAGTGGACGAGTTGTATTCTCGTGAGGGTTTGCCGAGGTGTACCCACAAAACCTTCTCCAACTTCGTAGTGTAAAAGAGTCTCAAGCATCCAAGGAGCTATGAGGACATAGAGTTTCTGCATGCTAGTAACACGAAGTTAGAACTACCAAAGAACGCATTCTCATCCTTAAGTGCTGAGCGAGAAATTACCATACCATATGAAAGAATTCGGGTTCGGGAGTGATCACAAGCCTCGACTTCTGCCTCACCAATAGGGTTTTATGATAATTGCACTCAAAAAGACCGCTTTTTTAGTCTCTCATGTGTGCAGGCAGGAATAAAGAGAGAAATTCTGCACACGTTGAAGATGAGAAGGATAACCTTCCGAAATAATTTCGGAGACTCCACGAGTTGTGGACAAAAAGAATCTTTTTTCGATGATCTCTAAGAAAGGAAATCAACCATTAGCAAGGATGGGAGTACTCACTTACCTTCTCACCCGATCGGCGATTAATATCACTCTCTCCTATCATTCATAGAAACGTCTTCAATCTTCGGTCTTCGATCTTCAATAGCTGAATGATGAACTTCTGAACTTCACAAAAACTTGACAAACTTTTTTTTTTTTTTTTTTTTTTGACACTTAAAACATGAAAATAATAATAAAACAATAAAACTCAATTTTACACAACTTGTATGGTCTTGATTTCACAAACTTCATTAATTCTCATCCTATTTTCTTTTCTCTTCTTTGTTTCATGTAAACCTTGGACTATTTCAACTTTTCTTCAAATATTCGGATGTTGCTCCGCTTTGCCGACGACGATGTGTTTCTATGAATCTGTTGATGTTGTTGAGAGGGAGAGTGATGCTAACTGCAAATCGAACTACAAGAATGAGTTTTCATCTTTAAACGTCACCCTCATGATTGAAAAAATTAGCACTCAAGAGATCAAAAGTAGTGCTGAAAGTGGTGCGAAGTTGGGTAGCTCACAATTCCTACCCGGAATTGACGTACGGTGACACACACTCTAACAGATTTTTAGAAAGTCACAAAAATGAAGGTCGGTGCCTCACTTGATGTCAAAATGGGTAGTCTCCACTATGGGTGATCACAATTCTACTACCGAATATCTATACAGCACCTAATTCGCCCTCCGGTATGGTTAAATCCAACTTTAACGCTCTAATCAACTAAGAAACCTGATTGTGTTCTCCAGTACTTCCAAGTTCTGTTATTTCGGTCAGACTCTCTATGTAAACATAGCTAGAAGCATGCTAGTGACTCTAAGATCTCTAAAAGTTGGAGGTTTTTATGCAAGTATTTACAAAGAGTTTTGATTTTTTTTTATTTTTTTTTTATTTTTTTATTTTTTTTTTTGAAAATTAAAAGACTAAAAACTCTATATGCAAAAACTCTATATGCAAATGCACCCCCAAACCTAAATCAAACATTGTCCTCAATGTGTCAACAGATAATAAGAATTCAAAAAAATCACATACCAAGAGAACTATGTTGATAAGAGAAAAGGGAAGAGATTACCGGATGTCGGCGAAAGCAAGGTTAGAGCTTCATTAGTCAAGGCTAGAATCCAACATTCTCAGCTGAGATCTTATTGGATTAGCACAATATATACAAAAGAAGACTCAACCGATTCAAGATAGAAGTTTTAACAAGACCTACTGGATTATATACAAGAAAAATTCACCATACACCAACAATCTAAAGAGTTGAGGATCAACCCAAAAGATGATATGCAGAAACATCAACAGCCTTACACATATATAACATGAGAGTGCAAGTAAGATTGCATATGTGAACAAGTTACCCCCAAACCTAAACTTGTCAACAGATGTGTTTTTGAACACAAAATCTTGCAAATTTAATGGTACATCATGCACAAGGTCTAATTCAAAATGAGTTTTTCTAAGAACAGGCAGATATACACATTCCAACTTTGGCTCCTTAAAGGTGTTATACTTTGATGCAAAATAATCCAAGAGGACTTGGGAAGCACAAAGCTCTAGGCCTAGATTAGGAACTCTCAGAATAGTTGGTTTAGATATTTTGTGACAAACCACATCCAGGTTTGGTGAAGGAGTTTCAATCTGTGACTTAGGAGATAAAGTAGGTACATCTAGGTTGTTTTCATGTATAAGATCATTTGCACCATTACACACTTTCCTAAAGTCAGACAAAGGTAAATCATGCTCACTTGCATAGAACAATTCATCAATCTCCATGTCATAATCATCATTATCCAAAAGCTTTGTGTCATGCATAGGCAAATCGGAGGAGGCAACGTATTGTGACATGGGCAGGGAATCGACACAAAAATAATATCATGATCCATAAGAACATTAGTGTCAACAGAAGATTCATCCTTTCTTAAGTCACAAACAAGTTGTGTAGCATGCTCATTTTCAATAACAATTGTTCAAACCCCAATTCAAAATCACATGTATGTATGGATTGAATATTAGAAGAAACATTAGTCATAAGGTTCACAAAGTAGAGACACTTAATGTCGCTGAACCCAAAGGTTCCACCATATTTTCAAGATACACATGCTCTTCTAACATATCATATTCATCATCATCATCATAACAAAACCGCATTTCCCTATTCAAAATTGTAGCATTTCCAAAGTGCCCTCATTTACCTCTAGGTTAGGTTCATATTCAACATTAGTGGATTGACTAAGGGCATACTCCTTTCTACATTTTGTAGATGACTGAGATTCATCCTTAAGAACATGTTAAGTCGTTCAATTGAAGGAGTCTTCACTAGTGGGTATGCATGCTTCACATGAATGATCATTATATGGTTGTGCACAGGGTTCACTACACAAGGGAAACTCAGACATGTTGCTAGATGGATGATCATGTGATGCTTTCCATTCAAGTATAGCATTGTTTTGCTCTATGAGTTTAATATCCTCCATTATCGACTTCATACAAGGGTTCATTGGAGGATAGCATTGTTCAACCTCCCATGGTGGTTGATGATACATGTGCGCATAATGATTAGGGTGTGTGTATTCAAGGTCAGGGCCTTGAGAAGGTCATAAGTTTATCAATCCTCACATTGCCTTAACCAAATTGACACAAACATGTACGGTTCGAGAACTAATTTCTGAGTTTGAGAAATTATTAAATTTTGTGCATGATCTTCCAACTCAATACCTCACTGATATATTTATTGTTGCATTAAGAGTTGATATTGGCACTGGTGTGAGTTTGTTTGAACCAAAATATTTGTCTTAGGCTTTCAAAAAAGCTATACAACAAGAAGATACTATTCTTGCAGCTTCTTCTATTGCAAAAACTTTTCGTACAAGTCAGTTCAGGCCAGCAGTAACTACAAATTCACAACCCAGAAAAAGCACATTACCCCCTGGAGCTAAGAGATTATCCTGGTAAGAACAAAAGGAAAAGAGAGACAAGGGTCTTTGTTTCAATTGTGATGATTATTATAAGCCTGGCCATTTACGTGTAAAACCCAGATTGTTGATCTTAGATATGGCCCCAAATATGATTGCCAGTGATGCTCAACATTTTGATGAAGAGATTCAGCATATGCCTCCTTAGACTACTGACTTCCAGCAGGAACAAGAACTTAAAATTTCTTTACACTCTTTAATGGGTTATACTTTTCCAAATACAATGAGAATTCAAGGCTATATCAAGGCTAAACCACTTACAATTATGGTGGATTCTGGAGCTACTCACAATTTTCTTCACCCAAATCTTGGTAAGCAGTGTGGTTATTCCATTGAGTCACAGACTTCCTCACTCAGTATCACGGTTGGTGATGGTGGTCAATTACACACTAAGGGTTCTTGTTTCAATGTCCCACTTAAACTGCAGAATTATATTTTTACGGTTGATTTTCATCTTTTGGACATTAGTGGTTGTGATGCAGTTTTGGGTGTTCAATGGCTGCATACTTTGGGACCAATCATATGCGATTTCAACAAATTATCAATGCAGTTCAAATTTCATAGCAAAGATGTGGTATTATTTGGAGACAATTCTTCATCAGTAATGCTTATGGACTCAATTCCCATGCAGCGTTTGTTGTGTCGAGAGAATTATGGTATTTTTCTTCAGTTGTCATCATTAAATACTGACGTTAATACTGCTTAAGTTCTACCACCTGAGATTCAACAATTACTCTCCAACTTTGCTGATATTTTCAAGCTCCCAACTTCTCTTCCACCTAAACGTATGTATGACCATCGTATTCCTTTGCTACCTGGTTCTGCTCCTGTAAATGTTCGCCCTTATCGTTACCCACATTTTCTGAAAGATGGGATAGAGAAGATTGTTTATGAGTTACAACAATCTGGTTTTATACGACCTAGCTCAAGTCCTTATTCATCTCCTATCTTAATGGTACGTAAAAAGGATGGTTCATGGCGGATATGTGTAGATTATCGTGCTTTAAACAAGTTAACAATCAAAGATCGTTTTCTAATTCCTATGGTGGACGAATTATTAGATGAATTGCATGACGCATTGGTATTTACGAAGTTGGATTTTTGTTCTGGTTTTCATCAGTTAAGAGTACATACACCAGACATTCCAAAGACATCGTTTCGCACTCATGATGGCCACTATGAGTTTCTTTCTTGTTATGCCTTTTGGCCTACCAAATGCACCAAAGAACTTTTCAAAGCTCCATGAATCATATTTTCAGGCCTTATATGTGTAGGTTTGTGCTTGTTTCTTTGACGATATTTTAATCTATAGTAAAAGTATTGATGATCATGTCAAACATTTGTCTATAGTATTTGAACTTTTACGTATGCATAAGCTTTTCATCAAAGAATCGAAGTGCACTTTTGCACAAAAATCTATTGGATATCTTGGCCATATTATTTCTTCTGAAGGTGTTTCGGTGGATAATGATAAGATATAATGCATATCTTCTTGGCCAATTCCTACTACAATTAAAAAGTTACGTGGTTTCTTGGGCTTAGCTGGATATTACCGTAAGTTTGTGAAAGATTTTGGTAAAATTAGTGATCCATTAACTCAATTACTGAAGAAAAATGCTTTTATATGGAATGACAAAGCCACTACAACTTTCAAATTACTCCAACATGCTCTCACAACCACACCAGTCTTGATTCTTCCAGATTTTTCGAAAGAATTTATGTTGGAGTGTGATGCTACCGGTAGTGGATTAGGTGATGTTCTTATGAAATCCAAGAGACCAATTGCATATTATAATAATCCTTTGTCTGGGAAGAATTAAAATCTCTTTATTTATGATAAGGAGATGCTTGCCATTGTTTCTGCAGTTCAAAAATGGCGTCCATATTTACTTGGGAGACATTTCAAGATATATACAGATCATCGTAGTCTCAAGTATTTTTTGGATCAAAAGCTATCTTTCATGGAACAACATAAATGGCTATCTAAGTTATTAGGATATGATTATGAGATCATTTTCCATCAAGGAAAGAAAATTATTGCAGCTGATGCTTTGTCACGTACTTCAGACATTTTTTTTCTTCTATCTACACCAATTTTCTCTGGTATTAATGACATTATTCTAGAATGTCACAATGACGCATAATTAAGTACTCTGATTCAACAACTAAGAGATAATTCTAACTGCAAGCTGCACTTTTCGCATACAAATGGTGCTCTACATTATAAAGGTCGTATTGTAGTGCCTCAATCTTCTACATGGTGCTATAAACTTCTTGAAGAATTTCATTCCAATCTTATTGGTGGGCATTCGGGTTATCTTCGCACTTACAAGCTTTTTCAACAAAACTTCTATAGGAAAGGTATGAAATCTTCAGTCAAGACTTTTATTTCTTATTGTGATATATGCCAGCGAAATAAATCTGAGGAAATTAATCCACCAGGATTGTTAAATCCTCTTCCAATTCCTGCTGATATTTGGTTGGATATCTCAATGGATTTTATTGATGGATTTCCCCTTCAAACCATATGACTTTTATTCTTGTGGTAGTGGATCGCTTAGCTAAATATGCACATTTTATAGCACTTAAACATCTATATTCAGCCAGCTCTATTGCTGGGTTATTTGTACGTGAAGTTGTACGTCTGCATGGTATGCCAAGAAGTATTGTGAGTGATCGAGACCCAATATTCACGAGCAATTTCCGGGAAGCTTATTTTGCTTTACAGAACACTAAATTGTGTCGTAGTTCTTCCTACCATCCTCAGTCTGATGGTCAAACAGAGGTTACTAATAGAACATTGGAGTGATACTTAAGATGTTTTGCTGGAACTAAACCTAGTGAGTGGTCTAAATGGTTACCGTGGGAAGATGGTGGTATAATACACGTCTTCATTTTGCAATATCATCTTATCTTCCAGGCTCTACATCTGTTAATGCTGTTAATACTAATCTCAGAGCACGAGACCACACACTTAGAATTTTGAAATCACAGTTGGAAGCTGCTCAAACAAGAGTAAAGAATTATGCTGACTCCAACCGTACTGAACGACATTTTACAGTGAATAATTTGGTTTTTTTTTCTTCGTCTACAACCATACAGACAAATCACTGTAGCGATCCAAGCTCATTATAAACTTTCTCCTAAATTCCATGGATCTTTCTGTGTATTGGAGAAGATTGGAACTGTTGCTTATAGGTTGGACTTACCTAATACAAGTCGTATTCATCCGTTATTTCATGTTTCACAGTTAAAGCAGAAACAAGGTTCTTCAGTTCTGGTTGATACAAATTTACCAATAACTGTTGATTATGATTGTTTTGGGGTAAAAACTGATTCTGCTGTTTTTGGTAAATTTGGGTGTGTTGATGAGAAACGAATTCAAACCCTAAACAAATATACTGTAGAGGAGTACTTTTAGATTCGAGAGATCAATTTGTAAGACTCTGGCCTAAACCAATAAATGGCCGTTCCAGATTCAATTCGGTCACAAAGTGAAGGAGAAGGGTTGATCTTAGGGAGGGAAGCGAAGAAGGTGTTTGAGATCAGAATGTTGAATTATGTGTGGATGTTTTATGACTTGTATCAGAATGTGGAACTGGCTTGTAGAGTGTAAGCTATCAGTTCTTGGTATTTTCTGAATACTTGTGTTGATAACACTTCTGTTGAGTTGAAATAGGTTGAAATCCTATTTATTCAAGTCATGTTCGAGCACCCCTGATCTCGTAGGAGGTCAAGTAGTGGAGAAGTGGGGTTGTGTAAAAGGTGGTGATCATCACGTTTCCATTATGAGGGAAGACTGGTCACACCTTCACCCACTACTCTCATTGTTGTTAACCGTCCGTCCTTTCCTGACACTTTCTCGTAATCGATGCGTTGCACGCCGCACGCTGTAAACCGCCAGACCAATACCCCAGTGAGCATCCCCCAGTTTGTGACATGTTTGATGTCTCGAGTGTTTTGTAAGAAAAATATATATAACAGGCTGCTAAATGAGTCAAGTCATGAGACTCACTGCTTAAAGTAACATATAGTGCTTTTAGGTCAAATAATAAAATTACTTGTGGAATCAATATTCATAAAGCATCGTTTATAATTGATGCACATGAAGCATCGCTTTTTAAACAAGCTGCTAAAAATAGTCGATGTGCAGGAAGCATCGTTATTTTAGAGCTCGTCCAAATTAGTCGCGAGCTTAATGTCTTAAAAGGAGCGTGACCGGCCATTTTCAGAGAGTTGGTATGAGCTGTGCACATGCGACTGATTCTGGCCGGTTGGTCCCTATAGGAGAGTGGCAACTGGTAGCCATTCTCAAATCCTATCGATCGATCCAGGTTAAATCTGGACCGCTTAAATCGGCTAGCCAAGTCGAGTGGCTGAGACCTCCTTTTTTTGTGTTCGTTCGTTTGCTCCAACTTCCGTTTCTGGCAGCTAACGTTCCCTTGTCGCCGCCGATAGACGTTCCGTCGTCAAGCGTCCGCCAATAGCAAGGTAGGTGCTTCTTCCTACAAATACATATGGTTTTCGGATCATTATGTAAGGGGGAGTGGTTTTCATGTTAAGATGAAAGTATTGACTAAAGGGGAGTGATACATATCACCATAGTATTGTTATCAAAGTTGTGATACAATTGAACTTTGATACTGTCTAATAATACTATGACACTGTATAACAATGATCGAGAGCTTTTGTTTTCTCATTGTTATGGCTACGGATCTTCAACAACTATGATCTTTGAATCGAACATCTATGGAATCATGGGAGTACTTGGAAAAGACAAAGTTTTCGACAACTAATGTTGAAGCACCAAGGAGATCAAGCATGTGGACGAGAAGCTACAAAGTTTTATCTATTTTGTAATCCATATGTATTGATAGTTTTGTCACTAAAATTGACAAAGGGGGAGATTATTAGAGCATTGCTCGGTCGAACTCGCAAGCGTTTCTATCTCAAGCTTGTTTGTCAAATTTAGTTGTCAAAACTATATGTCTTGATTTCTAGTTTACTTATGGCTAAGTCTCGGTCTAGGATAGTTAAGTGTAGTTGAGCTCCAGACTCCATGGCGATCATCTTACGAAGACGAAGAACTACTCAAGGAACTAGTGGAACTTCATCCGACTAAAAGGTATGTGGAGACTTGAACTTATCTATCACTCAAAAGTCTACTCTATCTCCTACTCTTGAGACAACAGTCGTATAAGTATGATAGTTTTCATACATGCACATTTGTTATTTAGAGCCAAGTTTACTCGCCTATCTTTTTCTCGAAATATGTGTTGGTAATCTTTCGCTTTAACCATTTTTCATCTTTACCCGTGACGAAAGTCATGATGACGTTTCAATCTTAAAAATGGCTTTGATGACGATAGTTGTGAATAACGACTATTATAACATTATAGAAGAATGTTTCAATGATTGAAATGTAGAGTTGAGATTACCATCTATGGATATAAGAATATATAGTATGTTCGCACATTAGTGTATAAATCCATGTACCGGAAACCAAGTGTGTACATATGTGTGCATACGGTATTGGTAAAAGAGACAGGTTGGGTACGCGTACTGGCGGAACTTTTCCTCCCGGAAAATTCTGCTGAGTTTGGAGTTTACGAACTCATAAACCAGTGACCTTAGGTACGCCAGTACCCGTACGCATACTGCAGAACTTTTCTACCCGAAAAATTCTGCTGAGTTTGGAAACCAAAGCCAACTCAAATCCGGTAGCTAAGGTACACATACCCGTACGCGTACCCAAGCTGGTTATTTCTCAAATCGGTAGTTCATGAACTTAAAACAATAAATTATAAGGAATGCAATCTTTGCAAACCGTGGCTATATTGTTCATGAATTGATTCGAATGGATCAAACCGATTTTGTTTCAATTGTGTCTATGAATAAAGACCTAAGCAATTGAACAACTATTTAACTAGTTCTTATGAGTCATTTGAACTAGTTATGAGAAAAATGAATACGGTTAATATGGAAGTGCTCATATGGCTAACCATTGATTAACTATTTGTGAACCAACTAAGTGTACACGTTTAGGTACGGTTACTCAAACCTAAATGAAATACATTTCATTTGTGTGTGACAAGCTAAGTTTTGATCTAACGGTTGAAAGATATTAGCTTGTATCTAATCAGGTTTTCATCTAACGGTGAATATTGAATGCTTTGTTACTAAGCTAACATAGATTGCTAACCCTGATTTGAAAACTATATAAGGGAACTCTAGCAACTGGAAAAACTAATCCCCACACCTCCCGTGTGATACTAGTTGGTTTTGCTAGAGTCGATTCTCCTTTAACCTTAGGTTTCTTCTCGAGATCACCGTAGGTTAACGATCGAAAGACTTCATTGGGATTGTGAAGCGGACGAAACTACTTCTCTTGTAGTTGAGCTATCTGATCTTGCCATTTTCTATCGTACGAGTTCAATTGAATAATTGACTTGAGATTATATCTCCGATAGGGCAAGATAAAAAGAAATCACAAACATCTTCGTCTCATCGTTTGTGATTCTGCAATATCTTGTTTCGCTACCATACGATTAAGATTATTGTGAGGTGATTGATAATTCTAGGATGTTCTTCGGGAATATAAGTCCGGGTTATCAATTAGTTCCTGTTCACCTTGATTTTTATCAAAAGACGGAACAAACTCTTAGGTTTATCTGTGGGAGACAGATTTATCTATTATCTTAGACTTTTATGTGTGATACAGATTTGTTTATTAAAGTCTTCGACTTTGGGTCGTAGGAACTCTTAGTTGTGGGTGAGATCAGCTAAGGGAATCAAGTGCGTAGTATCCTTCTGGGATCAGAGACGTAAGGAGCGCAACTGTACCTTGAATCAGTGTAAGATTGATTAGGGTTCAACTACAGTCCAGACCGAAGTTAGTTTGTAGTAGGTTAGTGTCTGTAGCGGCTTAATACAGTGTGGTGTTCAATCTGGACTAAGTCCCGAGTTTTTTCTACATTTGCGGTTTCCTCGTTAACAAAACTTCTGGTGTCTGTGTTATTTCTATTCCGCATTATATTTTGTTATATAATTGAAATATCACAGGTTGTGCGTTGTATCGATCAATTGTGAAATCCAACCTTTGGTTGTTGATTGGAAATTGATTGATCCTTTGATATTGGGCCTTGATATAACACTTCTTATCTAGATTTTTCTAGGATTATACAACCATGGATAATTCGTTGAGTTAACAACAAAGATATTGTTTCCAATATCGTATTCATAGAATATCAAGTCTACTTAGTGTTAAATGTCTACTCTAGATTTACCACATATATAATTGCTTGAATATAAAACACTTTACTAATTATATGGAATACGAATTACAAACTCATAAATACTAGGAACTATGGTAAGCCCTGGATTATTGCAAACTCATAAATGTTTATGATAAGTCTAGTGATAACCACCATTCTTAAATATTAAATTTCCCAAGTTAGTGTGGACAATTTTTATATGGTTAAAATACAGTCTAACCTCGATAAATGAATGCCCTCATGACCAAGAAAAATATTCGTTTAGCGGGGATTATTTAATTATTGATAAATGAATATTTATCTATTTAGACGATATTTTCTTAATTAAGAAGTTAAATTGTATAAAAGAAGATGTACAAATGTACGTAGAGGGTATTGGTCAAAATTCTTATCAATAATTCAATGGTCATAGAAGAAAAATAACCAAGGATTAACTAGTGTCGTTTTTAATTTAGATTTTATTAATCTGATGGACGTCGAACATCTTTTAAACTATCCTAACGAAAATGATGTAATTATGGAATCTCCAACCGACGAAGAAATTATTGAGTCAATAATATATGATGAGAATGATCCCGTACCATATGATAATAGCATCGTACCAAATGTATCACCCAAAGATGCCTTCCAAGCGATGATCACCATAAAAAAATTACTTTCTACAACACAAGCAAAATATTCCAGAAATTATGCAAGCATTACATAAAATTAAGGATGCGGTGCATTTTGGTTTGGGTGGAAGAAAAATACAATCAACCATAGACGAAGAATTAACTTCACATTTTGGTTTATTTCTACATATATTTTTATGTAAAATTTCCAAATTATGTATTTTGGTTTATTCTCATATATATATATATTTATATGAAATTTTATGATTATTCGTTTATATTTTTATAAGGCCTTTAAGGATTCAATTTTTTATTCATTAATTCATTAAGCGAGGTTATTCATTTATCCCCTTGGCCCAAGTCGGGACCGGAGAAAATTATTCATTTGGCGAGGTTATTCATTATCGAACATTCGTTTATCGAGGTTGGACTGCACAACTTTCATTAGTTGTCACTAAGTTACTTAAGCTACATACTTCACTAATGCAGATAAACATCGGTGGAAGTAGGATCATATTCTAACTTATCTAAAATATGACTAACAGAACCGTGTAAAGTATTTAGCCTTGAGACGCGAAAGAGATACTCGAATCATGATACAAAATCATTGAGTCACGACTTTGGAACATAAGTTTTCGGAAATATGTCAGACTTCAGTTTTCCAAAAAAATGTGAATAGGTTTTCAAAATCTAGGCAATACATAGTAAAAATATGTATCTCTTCAGTTTTCGAAAACAAGAGAACTAGCTCATGAAATCTCGACAGGGAGCAACATATTTCGACTTCTCCATTTTTTTTTGCAAACTAGCAATAAGTTCACTTTTTGAAATCAAAGAAGTTTTCAAAAGTTACATCTCAAGTCTAGAAATATTAACAATGAGGATTTAACGTGCACCGATCCTTTGTTGACTAGCCATTAGTTTTTTACATTTTAACAAGTTATTTTTCGAAAACCATACAGTAAATAGCAGAATACAATCATGTACTTCATTATTCGACACTTTGATCAATTTGAATGACCAAGTCTCTCATATTAAAGTCATATAATTAAAATTTCGTTATTCAAAAAATAGATGGATTGATAGAGAGGAAAGATAATTATCAGAAGGAAAATCAATCTTTAGTTACTAACCTTGATTGAAGGAAAAAGAAATTCATGTATTCTTCAGTCTTTAATTCTTCAAGGATAGCTAAACGGATTCCGTTTTATACCTCCACAACCTAAGTCTGATATAATCCGAAGTTGACTCTAATATTACGATTTCAAGCGTATAGTTTTGTCATTTAATTTTAACAATTCTAGACTTGACATATAAACACCACATGGGTTCTGTTGAGCAATCTATAACTGCTTTTTTTCTTCTTCTGTAGTTAAAAATAATCAGGTTACTGTGAATTAGAATTTACCACCAATCTGTGATGTTTACCCTGGTGATGAGATTTCAATATGTTTTAGTTATGTTGGCCTGACTCTTATGAAGCAGTATGTTGTAGGAGAAGTCAAGTGGGTTGATGACATCAACTTGATTTTTTTTAATCTACAATTACAATTGAGCCCAAAAATAATTTGTCAAAATTACATATGTCAATGAATTATAAGAGTTTTTCATCAGAGAATCATAAATACAAGAAATTATATTGTCAAAATTCTGGGACGAATTTTCGTGGGGAAAAGGAAAATGATTGATGAGTACAAATGAAAATCGAATATTTTTTTTTTTGATTGGAGAAAATCAAATATTCTTACTTGTTATAATTACTCCCCCGTTTACATTGACTTTGTCAAAATATATTAAGGAGACAATTAAATTGTACTAAACTACCCTTAACTTAGTATTAAATCTTACATGAAATTTATGTGAGGATTTTAAATATGAAATAAAAAAACAAACTAAAAGATATCAAAATTTTGGAAACCTTATCAATGAAAAAAAAAAGTATTCTAGGATATGGAGTAAAAACTTTATAAGAAATTTAATTTTAGCAGCAAAAAATAGTTTTCTTTTAAAATAAACTAGGTAGGCCTAGCTCAACTAAGTCATCTCAACTAAGATATCAAACTAGCAATAAGTTCACTTTTTGAAATCAAAGAAGTTTTCAAAAGTTACATCTCAAGTCTCGAAATATTAACAATGAGGATTTAACGTGCACCGATCCTTTGTTGACTAGCCATTAGTTTTTTACATTTTAACAAGTTATTTTTCGAAAACCATACATTAAATAGCAGAATACAATCATGTACTTCATTATTCGACACTTTGATCAATTTGAATGACCAAGTCTCTCATATTAAATTCATATAATTAAAATTTCGTTATTCAAAAAATAGATGGATTGATAGAGAGGAAAGATAATTATCAGAAGGAAAATCAATCTTTAGTTACTAACCTTGATTGAAGGAAAAAGAAATTCATGTATTCTTCAATCTTTAATTCTTCAAGGATAGCTAAACGTATTCCGTTTTATACCTCCACAACCTAAGTCTGATATAATCCGAAGTTGACTCTAATATTACGATTTCAAGCGTATAGTTTTGTCATTAATTTTGACAATTCTAGACTTGACATATAAACACCACATGGGTTCTGTTGAGCAATCTATAACTGCTTTTTTTCTTCTTCTGTAGTTAAAAATAATCAGGTTACTGTGAATTAGAATTTACCACCAATCTGTGATGTTTACCCTGGTGATGAGATTTCAGTATGTTTTAGTTATGTTGGCCTGACTCTTACGAAGAAGTATGTTGTAGGAGAAGTCAAGTGGGTTGATGACATCAACTTGATTTTTATTAATCTGCAATTACAATTGAGCCCAAAAATAATTTGTCAAAATTACATATGTCAATGAATTATAAGAGTTTTTCATCAGAGAATCATAAATACAAGAAATTATATTGTCAAAATTCTGGGACGAATTTTCGTGGGGAAAAGGAAAATGATTGATGAGTACAAATGAAAATCGAATATTTTTTTTTTTTTTTGATTGGAGAAAATCAAATATTCTTACTTGTTATTATTACTCCCCCCGTTTACATTGACTTTGTCAAAATATATTAAGGAGACAATTAAATTGTACTAGACTACCCTTAACTACTTACTTATATTGTTTTTGTAAAATAAGTTAGTATTAAATCTTACATGAAATTTCTGTGAGGATTTTAAATAGGAAATAAAAAGAAAAACTAAAAGATATCAAAATTTTGGAAACTTTATCAAGGAAAAAAAAAGTATTTTAGGATATGGAGTAAAAACTTTATAAGAAATTTAATTTTAGCAGCAAAAAATAGTTTTCTTTTAAAATAAGAACGCGCAATTGGGGGATATCAAAACTAATTGGGGGATATAGGTACATGACAAAATAGGGATCCAAATAGCAAAGCTGGGTCACCCCTTATGTACTTATTTTTTTAATTCCTAATCTAGTCCTCACTAATCATGTTTAGTGGTTAAGAATAATTAGTAAAAATCTTAAGTATTTGGGGGATAGATTAGTGTGTGTTTTTATTTTAATTTGTGTGAGTGAGGAATAGAAGGAGAGAAAAAAAAATTTGAGTGGAATTTTTTTTTTGAAAATGGAAGATGATTGTGATGAGAGAATTGCAAAGCGATTTGAATCTTTAGCTCAACTACAACAACAATCATATCTTCAATCTTCGGTGTATGATAACAACTCACAATTGGAGTTATATGATGAACCAACCCCCTTGGATCATGATTTTCGTGACCATGAAGTGTTTTTTGAAGAACCAACCCAAGAAAGTAAACTAGTTCAACATACAAGCATCCCCAACACACGTAATGCTGCTAAGGGTTCGAAAAATTGATTTTTTTCTTTTGAAACCGCCATTTTTTCTCTGAAACAGCTTAGTACCGGCATGCTCGTTGTATGAATACGACGCCGGAACTAATGCTACCGGCGTGGTATTCATACTCTTTGCCATGTCGGTATAAGATATCCCCCATTTTAAAAACTTTTCCGGTATGGTCTTCAAACCAACTAAGCATGCCGGTATGCAGTTATGCTTTTTACCTACCAACGAATATTCCATGGAATATTCAAACCGGCATGGTTCAATCCTAACTGACCATGCCGGTACTACCAGAAAAGCATCCAGGAATTTAAGATTTTTGAACTCCAATACCGGCGTGGTATATAAAACATCGGGAACGCCGGTAGTTGATCCCGGCATGCTTGTATAATTACCGCCAAGCCGGTAGTTGGTTCCGGCTAGAAAAATCACATATCGAGAATGCCGGCTCTTGTTACCGGCTTTGTACCTTGTTTAGCTAGAATGCTGGTATTGTATCTTTCGGCAATTGTGTTCAAGAACATCCAATGCCGGTACTGTGTATAATTGTTTCCTCCTTTCAAGTGTATTTCTAAAATGCCGGAACATTATTATTCAATGCCGGAACTATGGTCGAGCACGCCGGAAATGGTACCCGGCATGGTTTTTTTTTTTTTTTTTGAACTAATTCAATTTTCTTTTCATTTATTCCTTAGATTGTGACATACATTGATCCAAAAAATTCCAAACCGCTTGGTACGGATACGTCCGAATACTATAAGATGCCTTCGGTATGTTACCAAACAATACTTTGCACCTAGTTTTTAGAACGTTATGTGGTGATTGCTTGTAATGAACCTTATAATCTTCCATTCTTGTCCTATTGTAGGGAATTAAATCTCCAGCGGAAGCAATTGCTTGGGCAAAAGAGACGGCTCTTAAGAACAAGTGTGTGTTGGTGAGGAATACCCAAGGTTCAAATAGGCGTTTTGAGATGGTTTGCGAGAGAAGTGGTGAATACAAGGCGAAGAATAGCCATAAGAGAAAGGGTTGTGTATATGAAAAGAAGACTAATAGGGTATACAAAACTCATACGAGGAAGGATAATTGCCCCTTTAAGCTTGTATTCTATTTAAGAGACAAAGAAGATGAATGGGATTGTACGGTGTGGTTTGGCCAACATAACCACCCGGATCCGAAAGATTTTAACGGTCACTCCATAGTTGCGAAGCTAAAACCTCGTGAATTCGAGGATGTAAAGATAATGACCAAAGCATGTATCAAACCAAGAGTGATTCTCAGAACCTTCAAGGAAAAGGATGATCAGAATGTTTCTTCTCTAAGTACAATTTATAGCGCCCAAGCAACCATTAGAAGGGTGGAATGGGAAAGGAGGAGCGTTATGCAAGAATTTGAGAAGATAGTTTGGGATCACAACTACACGCGTATCATTAAAAGAGAACCGGACGAAAAGCCCCTTCAAATATTCATTGCGCATCCTTTGCTTTCACAATTGGCTCATACATGTTGTGGTGTTCTTATGATGGATTTCACTTACAAGACAAACAAATACAACATGCCGTTGTTCAACATCGTGGGGCAAACATCGGACAAGGTAACATTCACATTGGCTTGGTGTTTAATGGAAAACGAGAGGGATTACAATTATCATTGGGCATTACGACAATTGAAATTATTGTTCCCGGAAAATCAATTTCCGAGGGTCATCGTAACCGATCAAGATGACGCACTAATGGGTGCTATATCTGATGTATTTCCGGATGCACAAAATTTCCTATGTACGTATCATATAGGTCAAAATGTGACAAAACATTGTCATGCTTTGTTTGAACCCTCTAAGGCGGATATTAAGAAGAGAATGATTGCTCAACTAGAGGAAGATGTTCGCAAGAAGAAACTATCACCCGAAGAAGAAGAAGATGAAAGAGGAAAGATTAAAGAGCGAGTGGACAAAGAACACGATGAAAATCATAAAAAGTGGTTGGAATTTCTAAAGGATTGGGATAAAGTTTATTGGTCTCTTACCGAGGATATATATGAAAAGAGATTGAACATGTTTAGTGCTAAATATAATGAAGTGTATCCAAGCGCCATCTCATATTGTCGGGATAAATTGTTGGATAAGTACAAGGAAAAATTTGTGCGTGCATGGACAAACCGGTATAGGCATTTCAAAACTGAAGCAACTAGTGCAGCGGAATCCGCTCATGGTAGATTTAAAGATCTCATCCACTCCGGGAAAGGCAACGTGGTTACGGTCACCGAGGCAATGGAGCAATACTTTAAGGCTGATATCGATAGGATCAAGAAGGCTTTTCAGAAAAGCTCAATGGAAAGGATGACTCAGTTTCTTCAATATACTAAGTTGCTCCAAGGAATAGAGTTCAACGTCTCTCATTGGGCAATAAAACATATGATGAGAGAAATGGCATATGAGAAAAATTATGGAAAACCAGGTGATGTGTGTATTTGTCCGGACATGTCTTCATTGGGTCTTCCGTGTCGTCATATGCTTGTGAAGTACAAAGAAGTTATACCTATTGAGGTTATTGATCCGTTTTGGAGGCAACTATCTTTTGACCCTCCCCCTACGGGAGCTCCCGGACAATCACCATGGGATACAAATGAAGCAAAGGAATTCTACGAAGCTTACTCACGTGGCAACTCGGCTAGCCGACAAGTATTGTTGAGCCAACTAAGGCTAATTACTCGCCCATGGATCAAACCAAGTGAAGAGCCAGGAAAGGGAGATCCGATAGGTAGACCACAAACTAAAGTTTCAAGGAGAAAACAAAGGAAAGAATTCAAAGAAATGAAACGAGATCTATCCGCAAGTGAGATTTCGGAACTCCGATTCGCGGAAGCGCCGGTTCCAATTAAAAGGGGTAGACCGAGGAAGGAACCGTTAACAAGTCAACAACAAGCGACGGTTTCCGTATCCACACCAAAAACCGATGGATCGGAGGTTCCAAAGAAAAGGGGGAGGCCACCGAAGGTACCAACGTCAAGCTTGCAAGAACAACAATTTGAGCATTCCGAAGCCACACCCATAGTCGATGTATCGGAGGTTCCAAAGAAAAGGGGTAGGCCGCCAAAGGTACCAAAATTGAGCTACCAAGAACAACAAGGTGAGCATTCCGAAGCCACACCCATAGTCGATGTATCGGAGGTTCCAAAGAAAAGGGGTAGGCCGCCAAAGGTACCAACATTGAGCTACCAAGAACAACAAGGTGAGCATTCCGAAGCCACACCAATAGTCGATGTATCGGAGGTTCCAAAGAAAAGGGGTAGGCCGCCAAAGGTACTAACATTGAGCTACCAAGAACAACAAGGTGAGCATTCCGAAGCCACACCAATAGTCGATGTATCGGAGGTTCCTAAGAAAAGGGGTAGGCCTCCAAAGGTACCAACATTGAGCTACCAAGAACAACAAGGTGAGCATTCCGAAGCCACACCCGTAGTCGATGTATCGGAGGTTCCAAAGAAAAGGGTTAGGGGTAGGACAAGGAAGTATAATCTCCCGTCACATACCGAAGACATTTGGAGTGTAGAGATTGCAGAGGATGGTTTGGATATAATTAAGCTAAAAGTTGGTAATATGATGATGTATAAGGATTCACAAACGGGTAGGACTCATAGACACTACCATACGAAGATAGAGTCTTACATAGACCAACTTCCTAAGGCTATTCGTGAGTTTATTGTGTATACGGATGATGTCGATGGAGATGGAAATTGTGGCTATCATGCTGTGACCGAACAATTAGGAATCTTTGACACTGCGCTTAGTAGAGGTATGACACCATGCAAATATGCTAGAACGAGGATGGCCGAACAACTTGTGAACAAGAGGAGCTTTTATGAGCAATTTGCTTGGTGAAGGCGAGATGTTTGATGATATGTATGCTCGAGTATTAGGGCCCGAGCAAGAGATGAAGTTTCTTCCTTCTGAATATTGGATGAGCATGCCGCTTTGTGGGCATCTAGTGGCGGATACATTTAGATGTGTTGTTCATTATTTTACGCCCACCTTAGAAGTAACCTTTACACCAAAGTGGCAAAAATGCGAGGGATCCCTTAAGAAGAGAAGAGTTGTTTTGGCGTTCGTGAACGACAATCATTTCGTTATTCCAAAACTCAAGGACAATTGTCCATTGCCACCTGTTTGTGGAATGGTTAAAAACAAGGACCTAGATCCAAATATCTGGAAAGGATGGATGTCATTGTATGAGGAGAATCACCAATTTTGGGATGCGTTGGCCTTATCAAAGAAACCTCTTCAAGAGGAGGAGAGGAAACTTCATACGTGTGGAAGCGACGAAGAGTAATTTGGATATATGTAGTTCACTAAGACACCACCTTTTGTTTTTTTGGAAGTTTGCATTGTAATCATTAAACCATATGCTATGTACGTTCCGGCATGATTTAATTCAAACTTTGCAATGCCGGAACTTATCCGGCTTAGAAATACTTTTCTCTTTTATGCCGGCAACTAACCATAAGTACACAGAGATATTAAATTAAGTTCCGGCATTACAAATAACTTCAAGATAATGCCGGAACTGTAACAACATCAATTATTCGTAAGGGAAAGATAGAGTACCGGCACTACATTCAAAATCGTATCAATGCCGGAATTGTAACTTTCTTTATTCTTGAAAGAAAGCAGATTTCCGGCATGGATGTTACAATTTCGACCATGCCGGTTTTGAAAAATAGAAACACAATGTTTCATATAGATTCATCAATATATTATGTTCTAATCCAAAAATAGATGAAATCAACATCTCAAAAATTTAGCAAAGACTAGATTGTTTAACGAACCACATGTAAAGTTAAGATGTTCCAAACCGAAAACAAATGAAACAAAGATTTCAAAGTTTAGCAAGACACACATAAACATAAACCGACATTAGATTGTTCAAATACATATCTAATACTATAAAAGAAACATTAACAAACATCTTAGATCACTCGGTCCTTGGCTTCTTGTGAGCCCTCTTTTTCTTTGGAGTCCACAAGTCCTTTGCATTTGGATCTTCAATTTTGTCTATCTTCTCATCAACTGTCTTCATTTCTTAAAGGTCAGCACCTCTCCTTTCTTGATCTTGCATTTAAACCAGTTTCCCAATTTTCCTAGCCGCGAACGTTGTTGTTATATATTTCCTTTAGTACGTTATAAGTTTATAAGTTTATAGGTATACATTCAAATGATAGGAAGTGAACTAGAATTACGTACCAACAAAAGGAGAGTCTTTTCAAGTACGGGCACAGTAGGTTCCGCAAGAGTTTCTGCTTGTGGCTGCAATGTTTCGTTGGCCGGGCGTACAATATAAGGATGTGAGTACCTCAGATGACCTCTGAGGAAGCCTGGTTCCGACTCATAACCGTTTTCCGAAAATTCCCAACCAGCCCTGTCCAATTGTTGTTCTTCCATTTCATTCCAATGTGCAACCACAGGAGTTGGTTTGTAAACTACCAGCGTATGATGTTCACCTGATACGCATTGAGGTAAGATATGAGAGAATTTGGCATCAGATTCACCCTTAAGTGTTTTCTGTTTGTACCCAAGTTGGCGCATCACACGGAGAGGGTTATGCATAACAAATCCTTTTGGATGAAACAATGGTCCGTTGTAAAACGCTACATTGTCATGCCTTGGAAAGTGAACTCCTCTTTCGTTCTTATATGGGTCAAACACAACATCTTGGACAGCGATAGAGTCCAAAGCCTCCCTCATGGTGAGTAACCGAGTTCTGTTATTGGGCTTCGGTTTATTGTCGAAAACGTATTTCTTGGCTATAGGAGTTTGTGGATCTAAACCATGCGTTGACGACTCCAAATATTTGTACTCATTGAACAATGTTGGAAAGTGTTCATAAGCCCACACCTACGCAAATGAAAGATCGTTCCAATGAAATGTATGTATAAGAAAAGAACTAATTGGAAAAAATAAATAACTAGTTCACCTTACCTGTAATACTATGAAATTCCCATTAAATTGAAGGCAAGTCGCCTTAGAAGATCTACGCATCTCCGCCAAAAAATGTGCCAAGAAAGCAGTGCCCCATGAGTAATCATGAACCTCCTCCAAGGGATCCAAGTATTGTAAGTTGTTCATATGCACCAAGTTACCATTAGAGTCAGGGAATATTGCGATGCCCAAGAGGAACAAAAGATAAGCAGCGGTAGTTTGCTGAATTTGTTCGGCATTCAAATCCTTGCCCATCGTATTCCCAAACAACTGTTTGAGCTTTACGACTTTAATAGTCTTTGTCATGGTATTCTTTTTCATGTACATATTTGCTTTTGTCGTTTCCTCATCCCAACCAAACAACCTTTTAGTCAGATCATATATCTTGGACCATTCTAGGCTCTTACCGTCGTCATCTTTGTTAACGGCTTTTCCTCGGATCTCTAAACTCAATATTCTCTGGACATCTTCAGGGATAATGGTCATCTCGCCAAAAGGAAAATGCATAGTATTAGTTGAAGCATAAAACCTCTCCAAGAAGCAATTTGCCGTCACTTGATCAGTGGCCACATAGTATTCTACCGCTGGATACAACCCATATGCTCTTACTGCCGCTTGAACCTCCAGACACTCCCCTTCCAAATCCCATGTATCCATTTGTTGATGGTGGCAAACACGGAAGGCTTTCTTGTGGTCCTATAAAAACACACCAAACAAACATTCAATTCACCTGATCATATATAAACAATATAATAACTAGATGCAAACGTCTTACATAAGTTGAATAGATCCAACGAGCCCAAGAGTCCTTGTAGTCAAATAAAAGTTTGGGATCTCTCGGCTGACCCCAGTGTTTGCCATCACTGCGTTGTGGAATCATGTCATATAGTTTTGGGAGGTGCTTTGGTGGCTTCTTTCCATCTTTGTCATCGTCTTCAACTCCAGGTTGTCCTAAGCCATGTGAGGATGATCCACCCGCTGCATCAGGAGGTACATAATTCTCCCACTGAGCAACATCATCGCTTCTTGCGTCTCCCTCCTCCGGGGGATTGTCCCGGATCGTGAGCTTACGACGTTTCGGATCATATCTACTACGTCGAGATCGAGAAGACTTAGGTTTTTCTTCATCAACAACTTTTCCCTTTCCTTTCTTTATTTTTGTAGCTTTTGACCTACCAACAAAATGAGTTTTTTTAAAATACGGAAACAGATTTCCGGCATGGTAAATGAACATAACGAGTATGCCGACAATAATCCCGGCATTGTATACTTAATGAGTTCTACGCCGGTTTATCAGTCCGGCATCTTATGTAAATTAAATACCATGCCGGTAAACAGCGAATTGTCTACAGAGATTTTAAAAAATAAGGAAACAGATACCGACATGGTCGATGAACATAACGAGTATGCCGGAAAGTATCCCGGCATTGTATACTAAATGACTTCCATGCCGGTTATCCAGTTCCGACATCTAATGTGAATGAAATCAAATGCCGGTATTAAGATTATTATCTACAGAGATTTAACAAACTAGGTTAAACAATACCGGCATGGCTAGTGAACCATACGATTTTTCAGGGTTTTTCTAATAACTTGCATGCAATAAAAGGGGGATATAAACTAAATAGGAATTTCAATTCACTCAATATTGGAAGTTGAATTCACTCAATTAAATTTCAATTCACTCAATTGAATTTCGATTCACTCATTTCACTAAATAGGAATTTCAATTTACTAAGAATGCTTCAATAAACATAGACATCACTTACCTCATCATCTCTGTTATTTCCTCATCATCACTTATATCTTGTTCAATAGATGCTTCTGATTTCGATTTACCACGAGGATTAGTTTTTGGTTTTTCAGGAGGTTTGCGAGGACCCATTCTTATTTGGGTTTGAAGAATTGAATGAGTTTGGTTTGGAAGATGAAACCAGATAATGGAGTTTAGGGGTTCTACAAGTTCTCTTGGAATTGCTAAGTGAAAACAAAAAAATAGAGAGATGGAACCGTTTCCATTTTATGTAGTAATGGTGTTTGTAACCGTCAAATAAAGAACCAAATAAATGGAATGTGGCGGTTACAATGGGGGATAATTGGTGCGACAGTTACAATGGAGAAGAATAAGGAGTTAGAGTTAGTTGTTTTTTTTTTTAATTATAAAAGGTAACAAGCTTCAGAATTCCGGCACCACATAAATGCTACATTTAACGCCGGAACACTATCTTGCTACATTGAACGCCGGAACACTATCTTGCTACATTGAACGCCGGAACACTTATGTTTAACGAGCCACCACAAGGTTTTAAGCAAACAAACCGACCCAGAATGGCCTTCATATTAATAGTAAGGAAATAAACTAAAAAACATTAAACACATAAACAACGTAATGAGTCAAAATGAAACACTCAAGCCAATTGCAACTAACATCAGTTCTCGGAACGAGATTCAAGAAACAAAGCAGCTTCAAAATGCCTAAAAGGCTCTTTGAACCACTTGAAATATGCTTCCTGAGCTTCATACCTATCCCCTCTATATCTTGCAAGAAACTCGTTATATTTACGACATAATTTGATGAGTGCAATTGTTCGATTGCGTACAACAAGATCACTGCATTCTATTATGCATTTCTTACAGTCCAACAAGTTATTCATTGAAGAACCAGTCCTAACTAGACCCCAAAAAAGATCCGAAGGGCGTTGATCTTGCGGCAAATCCGATACTATGTAGTAGTTTTTAATCCACTGGGTTTCTTCCTCAACATCCGCTTCTATCTTAGCTTCTTTTTGACGTTCATCCGCTCCCTCAACCACCGCTTCAATCTTAGCTAGTTTTTGACGATAATGTTCAAGCTTTGCTTCCTCTTTTTCTTCTCTTTTCCTCTTTACTATCTCTTCTTCCATTGCGGCAATTGACTTGGTGGTTTCTTCCGTCCTTCTTAGTTTTTCTAGTATAGTGGCAACTGAGTTGGTGGTGGTTGATGATTGATTTCCTATCGCAGTGCACAATATGTTCCTCATACATTTTTATTTTTCGAGGGAATTGATGAACTTGGTAGTTGGTGATTGATAATCCATCATAGCGATGTGTTGGAGATAACGTTTTTTTTTTTAGGTATCAAGTGCAATGGGTGTATCCATTCCTTTAAATAGATGAGGACATAACGGATCTTTTCCACTTTATCATCCCGGCATTGTCAGTATCTTAGATCCGATGCCGGGATATGGTTTTACTGGTATTTACTGAAGTTAGGAAGTACGACCATGCCGGGATATCTTTTCCACTTTATCATCCAATGCTCTTAACTGGTCTATGGTTTAAAAAAATAGCCCTTAGGCATTGAATGTAATTTTCCGGCATTGAATGTAGGAAGTTCGATCATGCCGGGATATTTCGCCGGCACACTAAAGTTCATCTATGCAATGCCGGAACATGGATTATTTTAGACAGTATTGTAACACTTGGTTCCGGCATGCATATGTATACAATATCTATGCCGGTATTCTGATGGTATTGTATTATGTTAACAAAATAAAATAAGCCGGAACTATAATTTATTTCAAATGTAATCCTTATCGCAGGAAGCACGAATGCACTTAGCATGTGCATCAAGCCTTTAAACCACTTGGTGACCCAAGTGGACGAGTTATAGTCTCATGAGGGTTTACATAGAGATGTACCCACAAAACCTTACGAAATACCAAATCGAACACCCGAAAAATCAAACCAAATACCCGAAAAAACTAAGCAAATACCACTAAATTATCAATCTTCTTAAGAAGAATCCGTCTCCGATCCACCCAGCTGGTGGTACTCCGTGACTTTGGTTACAATATGGTTAACGTTGGTTTCAAACATGAATGGTTCTCCCTTTTCTTGCAAGTAACGCGTTTTCACGTCTTCATGCTACAAAAACAACACACAAACTTAGTTTGTTACATAAAAATTGCAAAAGAATAGATTGTGTCGAATTAATCATAAGGATACTTACGAGTTGTTGAGGGGACAATCTATTGTGGGTAGCGTGGTCGATCCGGTGTTTCATTTTTAGATACTCAACCACCGCATTTAAGATGATGTCGTGGCGTTGCTCGATTTGTTGAGCAACACTTGAGTTTCTTCCTTTCTTGTTGGTGGAAATAGTTACCGTAATCGTGAATAAACTTGTTAAAAATCTTCAACCACATGGAATCCCGCGTGTTGTTATCTATAGTTGAAGGACGAGTTTCGCGTACCATGCTTGGGTGATTGCTAAATCTTCCTCGGATTCAAACGATGCCATTTCTTGTTGACGTGGGATTAGGTACGGGTATTTCGTACATGGTTTCATTATAATACTTGGAGGTTCGTGTTGCTCTGTAAGAGTAACACTCGGTCGTCATGCCGCACCGATAATGAGTACGAAATACAAGGGTGATTGCGCATTAATTAATAATGCTAGAAATTACACGGGGTATATGGGATTGTTGCTACATGCTCCAACCTGGATGAATTTCGTGTATTCTGGAGAATGGGATTGTTGCCACATGCTCCATTCTTGGTGAATTAAGTGAGGGAGTATCAACACTTATTGATGGCCTTATCTTTTACAAGATGTCAGCATAATTTTTTGGTTTTTGCGTTTTAACCTTAAATGAAAATCCACCATCAACATTAAGTCCCCCGCCTAGCACATAATGGTTACACTATTGTGGGGTAGGCATGAGATGGTGACATACATATGTGAGAAAGACAGATAAAAGTTTACCGCTTGACCGACCGCTAGTCGCCCATGCCGTTGTGCTTGTGTGGAATCCTTTGGTGGGACCAGTTTCCTTCTTTGGGTATTTGAATCAGAAAAGGAATCCAAAAGAGGTATCCTTGTTCTATTGGGATTCTTCTAATTTTTGTCTATAAAAGAGACCAACCCCTTTGCTTTTTCTCACGATTTTTTTGTTTGGCTGCTCCTCCGCGTGATCTTCTTTGCAAAAACTTAACACCGCCCGCTGGAGGCTACCGTCGCCGGACCTGCCGTCCGTCCAAGGTAAGTCTCCGTTTTTTTTTTTTTTAGGAAAACCCTAATTTCTTAGGTAAAATCCTTTGATGGATACATCATGATTAGTTCCTCCACCTAATTTGATAAAAAACGCCCAGTTGTTAGTAAAACAAATGCCGTGAATCCATGTTGTTTTTGCTTCCTTTTTCCACCATTTAGCTTTAGGTTATATCTTGAAAAACCCTTGGCTTGAATCTCGAGACACGATTCCCATGAATAAAGAAAATCGTGTTATGATGTGTGCGGATGAACGCGGCCCGCCGTGTATGCTTGATTGAACGTGGGTCTCACCCACATATGCTTGACTGAAAGTCGACTTTGTATTAGTCTTGTGACCGGGCTTGAAACTTGAATAACACCGAACTTGAAATTTATCTGGACTTGAAACCAATACGGAGACCGAAACTTGTCTGGACTTGAAACCAATACTGATCTGAAACTTGTAAGGACTTGAAACCAATACCAGATCAAATTTGAGTAATACTTGGTGTTTGGACCTAATCCCAACTTTCGTGCATTTCAACGTGTCTTGTCGTGCGTGACTACACGCTTCATGCGCTTTTCATACAAGTTCTAACTCCTGTCTTTTATTTCATTGTGGAATGAAGAAAAGAATTCCTGTTGAGATATCTTCCGGAGATAATGCTGGTGCCAAGCCAGGAAGTGTTGACGGCTTCAAAGATATGCCGAACATCGATGATGAGTTGTTCACCTCGCCTTTTCCAAACATTAGAAGACATCCTTCTCATAAGATAGTCACCCGATTAATTCGAAAATATGGATCTTTGATCCATTTTCTTCTTGGCACTTGTGATGAGATTTTGTCTCCGGAGAAACGAATATCCACCTTCCCCTATTGACTTCAAGATTTGCCATACTCCACTGGGTTCTTATGAAGGATGGATGAGACGCATGTTAAGTAATAAGGACATTAAAAATAATTTGACCAAAGCGCAAATCCTCGATGCGGTCATGGCATCTCTTTGCTCTTGAAATTAAGAAAGACGTCTGCGGGTTTGATTACCTTCATTTCTCGGTGGCGCATTTCTACTCATACAATATATAGATGGGGAGAGATGACTATTACTCGGAGAGTGTAGCTGCATTAATAAACACACGCCTGTTGCTAGAAGTCTTTCTTACGATCTCTCTCGATACGGAGCAGCATAACTATGATGCTATACTTCAAAATGTGGAGGGATTCGGTGGTCTGGACAAGGGAGAAAAAGATACGAGATGCTTTTACACCTGGTGGGTGTCGGAGTGGTCTCCTGCAGACCCAGAGCCGGATCAAGAGTTGGAAAATGAGCTCAGCGTGATTGCGTTCTTGTCTTTACGGTTCTGGAAAGAAGACCATTAGAGGTGACCTCGTTAAGATCGCTATAAAGCTGGCAAAAGGTAAAGTTCTTCCCCTGGGTGCCTTGTTCCTTGGATCGCTGTACTCTCATCCGGACGCCTTAGCAATGGACATGCATGTTTCTAACGGCACAAGAAGGTGGAATCGCACGTTCACTTCGCTTTTCTTCGGGCATTCTTATGGGAACACTTCAAAAGCTATGCAATCTCAAGCCTCGCAAATTTGCTCGGCAACTTGTATGGTGGCTCGAGAATACTCATTGGAATAAGAGGCGTCCCGAACAGGCGCGAAACTTCGTGGACATATTTGACAATGTGTCTTACGTAGATTTCCGTCCATGGGGGCGATCCACCCTTCCATTGTTCACCAAGAATTTTGCTACGCTTCGATAGTCCCGATCTTTGTGTTGCGCACCGATGTTAAGACTATGAGATTTGGGGAAATTGTTTACACTGTCCCAGGATATACTAAGCTATTTATAGATGATTTTGCTTGGGTTTAGGGTTTTCCTAAGTTAAGAGTCTCAAGGATATATATATATAAAAACACACGAGTTTTGGGCTTTTGGGTCCAAGTATTGGCTCTCTTTTTATATATATATAAAAACACACGAGAAAACCTCTCTTTAACGACTAGTATTTTTGAAATCACCCAAACTACCGGCATCACAATAATCGTAAATTTGAATGCCGGTATAAAGTAATTTCTTCACAGAGATTAGGCCAAATTTGCAACCAAATCCGGCATGGTTTTGAAAAAATTTCTAAATGCCGGTACTTTGTTCCGGCACTCAATCTTTAATAGGGACTATGCCGGCATTTGTTATATTTAAAAAAAAAAAAAAATTAGTTTTTGAAATATAAGACCGTTGGGGTTTCATTTCTATATAATACCCCCATTACTTTGTAAAAATCTACACAAACCACGCCCCAAATAACAAAAATCATTCCCTCAAGGTACCAAGCACGGTTAAAGCTTCAGAAGGGATGAGGGATTCATCATCTACCTCTATTTGCAAAGTAAGTAGATTTACTAACAATATAATGTTCAATACTATGACGCATAACTAATATAATTTTCTCTTCTGAGTCATCATTGCAAGTGTCAAATTTGCAAGTCACCTTCTCATCTAGCCATGGATTGTCCTTTTATTTATTCAAAGTGTAGAAGCTTTGATGGCACACGCCGGTTTTGGATTGCAAAACTGATGACGCTGAAAATGGAAGAATGTTTCTAAGGTGTTTGAATCACCCAAAGTGCGATGAGTTTCAATGGTTTGACAAAGTCATGAACTAGCGAGTCAAGAGAAAACCACAAGGGCCAATGCAAGCCTATTGATGGGTGTGATGGGTGTTATATGAAGGGAAAGGAATATGTTGAAAGAGAAGAGGAACCGGTTAAGATAGTCCTCGACACCGAGATTCCAGACGATGTCTTCGAAGATATACGCGAAAGATTTAAAGGCTCCGCAATTGTTGAAAAGGGTTGAAAATAGATTATGAGATCCTCTATAACCAAATTTAATCCATTCCCTGTCGTTTAGTATGTTTTAATTTAATTTTCTAATCCAATGTAATGGATTACTTAGGAATGAATTAAGAAAGCGTTCGTGAAGAACTATCACGGCAGAGTTCCGGCATTGAATAAATCAAGATTAGAGTGCTGGTTTTGTAACCAAAATGAAATTTAAAAAAAAAATACAATTCCGGCATGGATTTAGATAACGAATCCACGCCGGTACCTTCGTATATCTATTCAGAACATGGAAATTTTAATCTTCATATACCGGTATGGTTATATAGAACAATTTAAATATGCGGTATCGTTGACCGGCATAGAATGGTTATAATCTTTCATGCCGGAACCTATCGGTGTCCTAGTAACCTTTTCCATGCCTAAAGATTTGTAAATAAAACTTGCAAATGTAACAATTCACTACAAATTTAAATTTAAACATGTTCAACCTAACAAAAACAAACTCGATCGTGCTTAAATGTTCTTAACCCACGAATCATAAACCAAAAGCAAACCAAACTTTAAAGAGTAAACCATGAGTTACAAAAAAAAAACAAGTTAGAAATTCCTCAAGACGTAACAACCACCATCCAAATGAAAGAAACACAACTGAAGAGCTAATCACTCGGTCCTTTGCTTCTTTTGGGCCACTCTATTCCTCGTTTCCCCGAACAAATCTCTTGCACTATGGTCGGTTTCTTCAATTTTATCAAGCTTTTCCACGACTTCCTTCATCTCTTTAAGGGATAACACCTCTCCTCCCGAGTACTCGCAACCTAACATCTTCTTCAACTTGCCAAGCCGACGCCGCTAGTTTCACACATACAACACATAATTAGTATATATATGCTAATATAAAATTATGTGTACATTTAACGAGTAAGCAATTAACAATACTTACTAGCAATCCAATGGTCTTATTAAGTTGGCTCGTCGTAGGTGGTGCCGCTATAGGAGTTGGAACGAGAGGGTTTTTCTGGGGTGGAACTTGGACATCTTCAGGCCGCACAACAAGTGGATGTGACCATTCCAAATAATCACGAATGTAGGTTGGGCCAACTTCATCACTGTTATTTGCAACCTCCAAATTAGTAGTATCAACCAAACGACGTGGTTCCCTATCCCTCCAGTGTGTTGGTTCGGGAGTAGGATCATACTCTACCCTCAACCTTGTGGAACTTGACATGCAACGAGAATAATCAAGAAGGTACCTTTCAGTAGAGGCTGTCATGATACTAGGTAATTGCTTGAATCCAATTTGCCGCATCACACGTCGAGGATCAACCATAACGTATCCCTTTGGGTGGAACAAAGGACCTTGGTATAATGCAACGTTATAAAACCAAGTGTATTGACGGTTATCTCTAGCCTCCTTGTAGGGGTCGAACACAACATCCTTGGTAGTCATCGCGTCAAGAGCCAATCTCATTTCTATCAGTCGACCATTGTTACCGGGCTTCGGATGGGCGTTGAACTCGTATTTCTTTGCTCTAGGCTCCTGGGGGTCAACACCTGGATTAAACTTCAAGAAGGGGTGGTCCTTGAACAATGTTGGGAAATGTTCATAAGCCCACACCTATACAAATTTGAAATGATACATATAAAAGTCATAAAATTTTGTTTCTAAATACATGATAAGGATACACGTGAACAATATAAATAAGAACATAAGTTTAAAAACAAAAGTACCTGGAGTAAAGTGAAATTCCCAACGAATTGGTTTGTAACCGCCTTAGAGGCCCTTCTCATCTCCGCCATCAAATGTGCCATTGCCACGGTGCCCCATGAATAGGTAAAGACCTCGTCCAACGGATTCAAGTACTGAAGGAAGTTTGCACTAACCTTGTTGCTACTAGTGTCGGGGAATACCCGAGTGCCCAAGATGTATAAAGTGCACACAATAATGTGTATAACGAATCTGTGCGGGGTCCCATCCATCCTGCGCACTTCTTTTCTTTGTGTTTTCAAACTTCTTCTTAAGCGGGGGTCGGTTTGAATGTCTTTGTCCTACTAACCTTAGATACATAGAAGCTTTCCACAGACTCTTTGTAGTCCCAACCAAACAACTTGTTAGTAAGCTCGTGCAACTTCGTCCATTCTAGCTCAAGGTCACCTCGTTCTGCAATTGATTTGCCGGTAATATCCAACCATAGAATGTTCTGAGCATCATCTGGGATCAAGGTCATCTCTCCAAACGGGAAGTGCATGGTATCAGTTTCACCATGATACCTTTCAACGAAGCAATTGACTGTGACAATATCTGGCTTCACATAATTTTCAACCAAAGGATATAGACCAGATTCCTTTACTATTGCTTGGACATCATCATGCTCTAGAGACAAATCCCAATCAGCCGCGGCTTGGTTTCGGCAAACACGCACAGCCTTCTTATGATCCTACAATCAATAAATAATACGATTAAGAGATCTTAAGAGATTTTGCATAAATACAGTACATATGCACGAGATAGAAATTCTTACATAGGTCTGATATATAGTACGAGCCCATGAGTGCTTGTAGCCAAATAGAACCCGCTGATCAAAAGAAGGCTGTGCCCCAAATTTCACCACGTTCAAGGTCGGGTATCATGTCATCAACATGAGGAAGGTGCGAACCTTTAACTTTTACTTTGCCTTTGCCTTTCGCCTTGCCTTGTGTGGGTTGTTGACTTGGACCACCTTGTTCAACTACTCCTTGGCTTTGGTTTGCTAATTGAGTTGGATCAATCTCGTTGCCTTCCTTCTCACTTTCCTCTTCGTCTTGCTCATCTTGCTCATCTTCCTCATCTTCCTCCACAACAGCTGCAGTAGGTTCACGGATTGCAAGAATACTACGATCACGACCACTTTCCCAAATATCCCCTCTTGTCTCAAAACCCAAACGCTTTTTGTTATTCCCTCGAGGAGGCAGAGACTTAGGAGTATCAAGACCATCCTTCCTTTTTTTCTTAGTCACTGCAGCTTTAGCTTTTCCTTTGTTACCCTCCTTTGCTTTGGCTTCCTTTGCTTTAGATCTATTTCAAAAGAAGCACTAACTTTCATTTCTAATATCGGTATAAAATAACAAATAACAGACCATGCCGTGAGCTAGTTCCGGCATGGCCTTATAATAAATTTCCATGCCGGGTTAAAGTGTCGGCCTTTATAAATAAATGTCGAGGATGCCGGTATAGTGTAGGAATGTTCCTGGATAACTAAACACCACTACCGGCATTTACGTATAATGAACATACATGCCGGATTACAGTACCGGCTTACATAAGTAAATGTATTGGATGCCGCTACAGCCTTTGAAATTCCTGGAAACTTAACACGACTACCGGCATATCAGAATAACAAGATTCAATGCCGGGTTCAAGTACCGGCCTGCTAAATAAAATGTCGAAGATGCCGGAAGAAATTCTAAAATTCCTGGATACTAAAACTAGAGTTCCGGCATGAATTCTAAAATACAGTTTATGCCGGTACAACGCACTAAACCCTATTGTTTTATATATACCGGCGTGGTCTTTAACCTAGATTTAGTGCTGGTACCTAGTTACGGCGTGGTATTCATCCTAGATCGCATGCCGGTTTTAACTACCGGTTCGGTATTCATACTAAATTGAATGCTGGAACTTCAGAAACTCTAAATTTGTAGTTAGGGTTTCGCGATTTGGACCTAAACCCATAGCTAAAAATCAAGTGAAACACTAATTAAACAGTTCAAAATGACTAACCTTCTCACAGAAGCCATCCTTGCTAGTAGTTCATCGTCCGATAACTCTGCTTCTTTGTCTTCTTCCTCTTGAGCAATCAAATCAAGTTTTTTTTTCAATTTCTGTTGAGCAATCGCTCTTGGATTCGATTTACTTGGATTCGATTGACTTGGGTTCGATTGGGAAGTTGTTTTCTTCCGTGGAGGCATGGTTATGTTTCGGGTAGGTTAATCGACGAAGAAATTTTTGATTTAACGATTAATCGTCGATGAAGAACGAACGAAGAATGATGAAGAAGATGAAGAATTTTTTTTTCTTCAAAACACGAGTATGCCGGTATAACAAATGGGGGATACTGATTTTGTGTTTGGGAATTGATTTTAAGTTTTTTAGTTTTTTGGGAGGGTATAACAGTCTTTTCATAAGTTTTTTTTATTAATCTAAGGGTGTTTTAGTATTTTCATACCCAAAAAACGCCCCTTAACAGGCACCTAAGGTTGGGGGAAGTAATTCATATCCCCCAATTAGTTTTGATATCCCCCAATTGCGCGTTCTAAAATAAACTAGGTAGGCCTCAGCTCAACTAAGATATCAAACTAGCAATAAGTTCACTTTTTGAAATCAAAGAAGTTTTCAAAAGTTACATCTCAAGTCTCAAAATATTAACAATGAGGATTTAACGTGCACCGATCCTTTGTTGACTAGCCATTAGTTTTTTACATTTTAACAAGTTATTTTTCGAAAACCATACAGTAAATAGCAGAATACAATCATGTACTTCATTATTCGACACTTTGATCAATTTGAATGACCAAGTCTCTCATATTAAAGTCATATAATTAAAATTTCGTTATTCAAAAAATAGATGGATTGATAGAGAGGAAAGATAATTATCAGAAGGAAAATCAATCTTTAGTTACTAACCTTGATTGAAGGAAAAAGAAATTCATGTATTCTTCAGTCTTTAATTCTTCAAGGATAGCTAAACGTATTCTGTTTTATACCTCCACAACCTAAGTCTGATATAATCCGAAGTTGACTCTAATATTACGATTTCAAGCGTATAGTTTTGTCATTTAATTTTAACAATTCTAGACTTGACATATAAACACCACATGGGTTCTGTTGAGAAATCTATAACTGCTTTTTTTCTTCTTCTGTAGTTAAAAATAATCAGGTTACTGTGAATTAGAATTTACCACCAATCTGTGATGTTTACCCTGGTGATGAGATTTCAGTATGTTTTAGTTATGTTGGCCTGACTCTTATGAAGCAGTATGTTGTAGGAGAAGTCAAGTGGGTTGATGACATCAACTTGATTTTTTTTAATCTGCAATTACAATTGAGCCCAAAAATAATTTGTCAAAATTACATATGTCAATGAATTATAAGAGTTTTTCATCAGAGAATCATAAATACAAGAAATTATATTGTCAAAATTCTGGGACGAATTTTCGTGGGGAAAAGGAAAATGATTGATGAGTACAAATGAAAATCGAATATATTTTTTTTTGATTGGCGAAAATCAAATATTCTTACTTGTTATTATTACTCCCCCGTTTACATTGACTTTGTCAAAATATATTAAGGATACAATTAAATTGTACTAGACTACCCTTAACTACTTACTTATATTGTTTTTGTAAAATAAGTTAGTATTAAATCTTACATGAAATTTCTGTGAAGATTTTAAATAGGAAATAAAAAGAAAAACTAAAAGATATCAAAATTTTGGAAACTTTATCAAGGAGAAAAAAAAGTATTCTAGGATATGGAGTAAAAACTTTATAAGAAATTTAATTTTAGCAGCAAAAAATAGTTTTCTTTTAAAATAAACTAGGTAGGCCTCAGCTCAAACTTTAGTTTTCTATATTGATTTAGATAATGCCTAATCCACTGTCACAGTTTCATAATAGTTTAATCTATAATAGCCAATTTACTGAAGTTATATGCTCGCACTGCTTCATTTTTAAGGGTTTCTTTAATCAAATATCAATATATTTAATTACCTTGCACTTATCCAATCTCTTAAAGTTGTCTGCACAAATGTTTATTAGTGTAGTATAACTATTTTAATGAGTTTATAGCCTCAATTACTAAGCTATGTGGATACTGACTACTAAATGATTCAATCATTTTATAAATCAAAAGAAATTTTTTCTCATGTTTGTAAGTGCACATTCATCTTCATACCAACATTTCACTTAGAAGTTGGAGCATAATATTGCATATCAAGAAATATTACTTCTTACTTCTAAACTTTTGCTGCGAAAGATTTCTTTTGATTTTGTCTAAACTTTCGGCTTCGAACCGAAGCTTATGCATTTTCTCTTAGACATAAACTTTAAATGTCAAATGAATTTGAGCTTGTGTTTCGCACATCATTCAACCGATACATTGAGAGGTAGTGATCACACCGGTGGCCGTTTCTTACGTATGAACTGGCAAGTTCAGAGGTTTGCAAACCTATTAAGTAGTCGAGCAGTAATCCTTGATTTTATAATTTTGGATAATCTCGACTGCTCGTTAGCTTAGAAAACAAGGGCATGCTATCTTCAAGATTGATTGGTGGTGTGATTCATTTCCGACCCCATTTGGAAAAAAAATTGACGTATCAACTAACGATTTTCTCGATCGGACCTAATTGTATTCGTTGTGTATACCACATACCTAACAACTGATCCGGAAATCATGAATCTTAGATTCTTAGGATTATCTATGGTCTATTATTTGGGGTTAGCTAACATATACACCACCTTTCCTTAGACTATTGATGAAGGATAAACAAAAAAGATATTAACACATTTGTTTCATAATTAATCAAATATTTTTTAAGATTTTGAATTGAGTCCGTTTTAAAATGTATGAGTATAAAAGCTAGAAGGGTAGATTTGAGAGTTTATCGAGAAAATACGACTATAAACAAAAGTTGGACAAAATTTTGGAACTGAGGAAAATGGAATATAGGACAGAAATTAAAAAAAAAACGGAGTAAGTGTTATTTAGTAATTGTGAATATATGATTGTTTGTCGAAGTTATTTATAAAAGAAGTTCATATTGTAGTTTGTACATTAAACACACAATGGCGATAACTCTCACTCCTTGTTATCCATGGCCAACACTATCAATACAACAGATGTACTAGTGCCTATACAATTACGTGTTACTAGTGTTGATCCACCATATAGAAATAACACATCTTTGGCTAAATAAAAGAAAAATTAGAACGACATAACTTTCCCCCTAAGTTTTCATAAGAGATAGGGATTTTGCAGTACGTTATTCACTACGCATGTAGAAAAATCGAGGGAGTAGAGACTCAATTTCTTCAAAACTTTGAGCCTTCATTAATCTTTCAAAAAAGATCTAAATATCCTTAAATTAAACGATAAATCATATAAAAAATTGATGTTAATTAATAGTTTGTGCTAGTATTGGACCTTCCCATTTGCATCCCATCCTGCCAGTAGAACTTCTACTATTTCATGATTTCCTTTATCAGCTAAATGAGCAATTCTATAATTGTCCAGAATCTGACGACACCCCTCAAAAGAGGTTTATGGAGTTGCCCGATGAAAATAAAAAGATATGTTAATGTGTCACAATAAACTACTAATAGACTAGTCAACCATAAATACTTTTTTTTCTTGATCAGAATAACCATGACATATTAATAATGCCTATAATATGAATTCAAAAGATTTGTACAAAATTGTTCCACCTCCCGTAACAAGCACAACAGTTAACTCAATACACATTGGGTCTAAGTTAACACCGATACACCAAACTGTGTCTTATTTTCCTTCAAGAAAAAACCACCTTATTTTTAATAAATAGATAAACAAATTTGTACCTATTTATTTAACAAGTTACTTTATTAGAAATAAATTACTAATGTAACCCATCGTTTTTATTGAAACCAAATTGCAACGACTAAATGTAACCACTTTTAACTTAGATACAACCTTTTTTTTTTCAAAATAAAAATATATAAACCAAGTTGATAAGGGAAACTCAAACCTACCTTTATCATCTTTCTCTAAGCAAAATATAATACACATAGCCAAAATCCATAGTGGAATTTGAACTGTTTACAAAAGGATTTAATTCAGTTACGATCCACGATTCTATGTTCGTTTACGGTTGTTTTAGACAGAGCTTTAATCGAAACATGTTCTTTATGCTTCAAATTCTTGGCCAACTTAACCTTATTAAAAATTCATGTCCTAATTGTTCTTCCTAACAATATGTTTATCACGATTCAGAAAACTTACCAGATATTGTAATATAAAACAATTTATTTAAGATATGAAGGACATTGATAGGATTTGGTAAAGAAATAAGTTAAATCAGGGAAAGAAATCAAACTCTTTTTGTTTGGAATGGTAGAAACAAAACTCACAAATATATTACAAATATATTTTCTCATGATTAATATTTTGGGTGGATAAATTACGGGAAATGGAACCCCTGTTTTATTATCGAAATAACTCTTTGAATAGTTATATTTTGTCCATGTTTTTCCACTCTGATAGGTTTACAGTATTTGTTTGAGAATAAAAAAAACTAGGTCAATAGAAAATGATTAAAGTGGCTTTTAATTACCCATGTCGATTACTAATTTTTTTGGTATTAGTCACAATCAACCAAATTTGTGCTTTATTTCTGAAAAAATAATTAAAAATGGTTTACTATAACTCACCACGTCATTCATATTTCAACCACTGAGATATGTATTTCCCCGTACCAATCTCAACTACTCCAAAAAAAGAATTCTTCAATATAACCACTATGTTATTCTATTGGGTACAAAATTTAGAACAACTGTTTGTACACTTAAGAAAATTATAATACATATCATCGAAGATGATTAATTTTAAAAAGAAAACATTGATCGTTTAGAGAATTATTTCAAAAATATGATTTTGCTGACCATGATGAGGCCAGATAGATACCCATCTTTTTACCTTAAAGGAGTATGGGGTCGCGCTTCTGTAATCTCAAATTTGTAGTATCCAGGTAATAGTCTAGTATAACTAAAAATAAAATATAAACTTATAAGTTTTAGTTTTCGAAGAGCGAACTATACATGCACCGAAAAAGATCTACCTTCTGCTATGCACAAAAACCCCAAAACCAAATCTGGGTTAACTACTCTTGCCCAGTTTAGATCGGCCTAAGAAAAATGCTAAATCGATCCTAACCATAAAAAGATTTTCAAAGACCGAATCTCTCTTGAAACCAGAACTCTCTCGCTAACTCTCGGCTCCCTCTCTTAAAACCAACTTTTATAAACCCAAAAATCTATCGAAGCATAAAAGTCAAACCTTAGATTGAAACCAAAAATCAAAACCAATAGCCGAAACAATAAATTTGAAACCAAAATTGACCCAGATTTGTGAAAATCTGATTCCAATAGTGAATAATATAGATGTTAAAAAGAAAAAGAAAGATGAAAATCTAAAGAAAATAATCAATAAGCATCCAAAAGGTAAACTAACAACTATACAATCCTTTTATTTTTTAATTTTAGTTAATTTTGGTTTCAAAAGATTTCAACCAATTTTATTCTTGAAATTAATTTTAGTGCTTATATCTGTAAATTTTCTCTGAAATCGAGTTTAGATGCGAACTTGTGTCGGTATCACTGATTTAGGTTGGAAAAAAGTTCGGTTTCAATTAATTTCTAATAATTTTGGTAGTGAATCAGTCCCGCTATCATTAATTTATGTTGAAACCAAACCTTGGTTATGACCAAGTCCTAATAAATTCGGTTGCAAATCACTTACGATAACATTGATTTAAGTTGGAACAAAAATTTGTTGTCAGCCAGTTTTTAATAACTTTGGTTGCATAACAGTCTCGATAGAATTTATTTATAGTGCATTTGGAGACCAGAAGCAGAAGTAAAAGTATTTGCTTCATGAAAGTTAACTTCTTTTGTTTATAAAAGTCATTCGGAAATTTTATTTCCAAACTAACTTCTTGCTTTTTGACTTTTAAAAGTCGAAAATCTACTTCTTGATGAGTATCCAAACTGGATATTAGGTTAACCAGGTTTCAATAATTTTGTCGGCGATTCAGTCTCAATAATATTGATTTAGGTTGAAATCAAAATTTGGTTGCAACCAATTTTTAAAAGTTTTGGTCACGAATCAGTAGCATTGATTTAGTTTGGTTTCAACCCATTTCTGATAATTTTTGTGTTTGCAATTATACAGTTGGTAAAAATAGTCAGTCAAATCACATTTTTGTTTGTCTTCATGGATTTTCGAGAAGCTAGTTTTTGTAATAATATTTGTATGCTAATGACATCACCCATGAAAATACTAGGTATTTGGTTAACCAAACCACTGTCACGATCATTTAAGGATAGATTTCTACAAAAAAAAAAACACGCAAAAAAATCAATACTGATATTGTTAGCCTTTAAGAGCATCTCCAATGGGAACTTGGTATGAATCCTACATGCAACTCATTTTTCGGGGATGAAAAATCAAATTCCCTTAATTTAAGGAGGTGAGAAAAATTCATCTCCAACCATAAAGCTTTTAACTTATTTAGTGAAAAATCTATTGGTTGCAAATAATTAAGTAGTTAATTCTAACATTAGATATTGGTGATTAGGACATTCACATCCTCTAAAACAACATCTGAAACTAGAGGATGACTTTGAGGATGTAAATAACTACCATCCACGTAATCTTCACACACTTTTTTAACATTGCCGTTGGAGAAGGATTTTTGTCAAAAACTAGGTAAATCCTATGTGGCGTAACTAGTAGGAAGTTGAGGATGTGCCGTTGGAAATGTTCTAAGGTCACTGAATTTTAATTTATTTTGGTTTTTAAAGCATTCTTTGAAACCAAATTTGGCTTCTGCCGATCGAAATCGAATGTATTATTGGTTTCTTAGAAAATTGTAGGAAAAAAACAAAATCATAACCTTTTGGATCGAAAATACTTAATCGAAATTATATAATCTAACCACAATACTTGAACCTACAAAAATAGAATTGAAAATCATAATTAAAACATAAAATCTTACCTGAGAATTATGTCGTATTCTGAAGAGGATTGGTTAATTCGTCGAGATAAAACCCTAAATTGTGATTATCTCTTCTCATCTAACAATTTTGTTTAACAAAATCAACTTGAATATGAAGTTTCTTGAATAAAAGCTCATAAATACCGTGATGATCTTTTCTTTTCTCCAACAATTCTGTTTCGCGAATTCAACTTAAATCGAAGAAGATGAGTTTTTGTTACTAAAAACCCTAAATTATCATGAATATGAGATCATGTTTCCTTCAATCAGTTCAATTGATTTTAATTGAATCATTATCCCTTTTCTCATTTAGTGTTATTTTTGGTATTTAAAAAACTTTAAATACTTAATTTAAACATTTTTTAATTCTGAAAATCTAGGATTTACACTATTTTTATTGAATGTAGAATATTTATGTATCTCAAGTTATTGACGAGCTTTTCGGTTAACCCAAGTTGTCACCTTGGTTTTTTTACACCACTTAATTTTAGTTTTTAGTTATATTTGAACGCATCCACACTGCATCATTTTTATAGTCTTCAAATTCACTAAACATTCCACAAAAAGAGCGAGCTCATAGCTGAGTTCACAGAATATAACCATCTAGGAAACCCAATTGTGAACCACAAATAAAACGAAACACAGTTCAACGCGAAAAATTTGCTTTAGGGCGAAACCACTTCACATTGAGAATTCACATCTATTGATTGGTTGAGCCGCTAGCACACTGACTAAAACTGGAGTGAGAATTTTGGATCTTGAAGAGCTCTGCCATTTAGCTTATTCTTCATAGCTAGGGGTGGAACCAGCCCAGTACAAGGGTTATGCACTCGGGAAAAATACGGTTTAGTCCAAAATCCCATCCAAATATACTAGTTAGTCCTAACCCATTCAACTAGGTACAAATTAGTCCTTTTTTATGGAAAGTACATAAATAACCTTCGTGGTTTATAATTTAGTCCAGATATTTGCAATTTAGTCCAAAGTGACTCATGATGATGTCAGCAGTTTTAAAAAATATATAAAAAAATTAAAATCAATTTATCTTTCAAACCGTTTGTCCAAATTTCACAAACTTTATATATTCGGAAATCTCTTTCCGAGAGCTACAAAAAGAGTACCCATATGACTATATAATTCTCATTTAAAAAAAAAAACTTAGTTTACATTGGTGTACAAACCTGTACACATCTACAAAAATACAACCTTGTTTACAACCCAAACTCATTACCAACACCATCTCCAACGCTCAAGCACTCTTAACCCTGCTGCTGCAAACAACTACAACACCTCAACCATTCAACTCAAATTTTTTATCCGTTTCTGTAACTTTCCAATCTTAGCTGCACTTCTCTGCAGCAACACTACCCATCCAACAACAACATAAATTCCTGCTCCTCCATACCACCAACATCACACATTTCAGATTTCATCTTTGCAATTCCATTGGCATTTCATATTTATTCACCAGATCACCACTTAAAAGTTCTACCATCAGTTACTCAGCTGTACCATTCCTTATACTGCAACATGGAAGCAAACCCATTCTTCCAAATTTCCCATAGCATCACCTGTAATTGCTTCATAGCCAACTGCAGCTCATCCATATCATGTAATTGCTCAGCCAGCAACAATACACAATGCTTCTTCATTTTATTATCAGCTTACTCACTGCAGACTCTAAATCACACAAAATAGCAGTATTGTCTCCATTTCATATTCATGAAATCAATAGTTCTAATACCCTTGAAATCTCAGTAACACCATCTTCTTTCAGACTCGAGCATGCATAAACTCTAATCAAGCCAAACACATCTTTCCTTCACTGCAGAAAACCACATCTTCTAATTCATGTACAATCATAAACTGCATCCTGTTTCTCACCACAGATTCAACCCCAGGACAACCAGAAACAAGCATAAGACCTGCCATCAAATCGCCTGTATTAGATCCATCAGATATAATGCCACCGTTTTAAGTCATAGTTGTATCATGTGAACTTGAAGCCTATCCACCTCCTTTTTCTTCTACAGCCCTTGCAGCAGCGTCCTTTCTATCCCTCTCTTCCTCCATTGAAGCTCTAAGATCAAGAGCAAGGTGTACAAGCATATACACCTGTAACAAGCCCAAAAAAGGTGCACTTTTATATGCACCCGTATAACTCCAGTGTACAAGAAAATACACCTAAGCATTTCTTAGGTACTTTTAAGAATATATGCTTACAAATATTTTTGTTGAATGATCTTTTCTGTTGTATATCTGACCATATTCGAGAGGTTGTTGCCAATTTGGGTTGCATCCGTTGATGGAAGTACTACCAAGTAAAGGTGGGGAAACCAAAAGCGAACACAAAACATCAAATAGTAGAAAGTAAAATGTCTTGGTAAGCAATGATAATAAAGAAGATTGATGGAAGAATGCAAACCAGACAATATCTCCCACGACGGCATAAAATTTAGGCAAGGAAACTTATGGGGGGAGAGAGAAGGTAAGAACAGAACTCTTTTGCTCTTCAAGGATGTCTAGGCAAATACTTCCATTTCTGTTTATATTCGGGTGAAATAATTTCGTCCTAAATGCAACCTGAAATACAAAATAAGGAAACATGACATTAAGATGTAAAACCAGAGAACATACAAGTTACTACAAAATGTAATGATAACCATACAATCATATCAAGAGAATTATAAACCCACACACATGAGGTGAAGTTACCAAGAGTGCCAAGAAAAATAAAAGAGTACAACATAGGGCTAAATCTCATTTTTATTTGGGAAGAATTATGTAATCAACATAGCTTATGCGATATATGTCCACATATTGTGATTTTTGTCGCATCTGCACAACAATGTACATGTCTACTAAAATGCACAACAATGTAAACTTGTATTACATGTGTGCTATTATGTACACATGTAACTTCTGTCACATGTGTACATATATTATAGGTGTACCAATATGTACACATGTAATTCCTGTTGTAACCAAAAGGCACTGGCTCATATCATCACTGATTCGACATCCAAGAAATGAAAAAAGATTGTTCACTAAAATTTGATTAAGAGTCCTAGAGTGGCTATTATGTACACATGTAATTTATGTCACATGTTTACCACAATATATACTCATATTATAGGTGCACCAATATTTACACATGTAATTTTTGTCATAACCAACATTTAGTGACTCTACCATCATTGATTCGACGTCCAATAAATGAAAAAAGATTATTCACTAAAATTTGATTAAGAATCCTAGAGTGGGCTTGAGCCGATTTTGGAAACTCATGTAACTAGCTATTGCCAAATTTAGGCTTCAAGTTTTTTCATATTCAAAAGAATGCCAATCGCTATCTATCGCCTAATTTAGGCTCTGGATATTTTCCAATATAAACTTATCTACAACATTCGCACAATCTTGTTATTTGGGAAAGCTAGCTTACTATTTTACTCAAACTCCAGATAATTCTCTGAACCGTGTCTAATGATTATTTCTTTCCTACATGGTCTCAAATCATTACCAGTAGACGACTACTTTTGGCAGTTGATGAGTGCCAAATATTGCATATTTATACACCTTTTTATTGGCATTTAACTCATCTTTTGTGCTCAGAAATCAGATATTATCCCAGATTCTGTATTTTCTTTGTTTTCAAGAATAAATATTTGTACTAATTAATTTTGTGTTTTTAGGTAATAAATAAAGATCGGAGAATCTGAGGAGCCAAAAGAGCAGAAAATTGGAGGCAAGCGTCTATGGAGCGAAAAGCCAAAGCACCGCGCGAATGCTTGCAACCCAACAAGGAGCAACCCATCTACAAGACATGGGCTTGAGCTAGCCACGACCCGATCCGAACCCGTTCCTCCGAGCCGTCGATTTGCTCCTTCAAACATCCAACGCTCGCGCCTTCCTCACATCATTTCTCGATGCTCCCGCTCCACACCAAAAACCGCACATCGCCCTGAGCCGTTAAGATCTTCATCCTATGCATCATACGCTCGCTCCACCATTCGCATCGTCTTCTCGCTGCACCTGCTCAACATCGAATTGCCCTATCCCTATACCCATCGACCTAACCTCATTTTTTCCTCCTTCTTGTCTTTCTTCACCCAACAAACTGCCAGAACCCATCCCCTTCTCTCCCAACCATACCATGGCAGAGCAGAGCTGCCGCCTCCATCTCCATCTCCCGTCGCCATCACCACTAGCTCCATCGCCCACCTTCACCGCCACATCTAGTTTTAGTTATCTCTCGCTTAGCCTCTCTCGTAACCCTAGAGGCTATGTAAGAGATAAATGGAACTAGGGTTTCATGAAAGCAGAGGAAGCAAACATCAATCAAGAGCCGAATTGACAGAAGAGACGACTGATTCAGAGAGTATGGGCGATTGGGTACTCTTTATTTTCTCTTTTTGAAATAAATTAGGGTTTATGTTTGCATGTATAAATAGAAGTGAGTAGAGGATGTTAGAGGGATGCCTGGGCTAGCCAGAGCACCAATTTAGGTTTAATTGCAGTTTGATTTGTATTCAACCATGTTCTAAGTTTAATTGCTAGGGTTTAGATGAAACCCATAATCAACTGATATCAGTGTGGTTCATATTTTGATATTGTTCTTGATTGTGCTATATTGTTTAGGATACATATAATCAGAACACTTTTGCATTTTACTTTCACAAAGTATGCCATGTATGCATGTAGTCGTTATTTCTATGTAGAATGTGTTGCAATTCATGCTTCATTGACCATTATTGATCCTTAGACTAGTTGTGCCCCGAGAAGACAAATAGTGCTTGAGAAAAATACCCTAATTGCGATTAGAATATCCATCTTAGGATAAGTTTAATCATCTAAGTAATGAAATTGATCTGTGATTAGTTGTCTTGTGACAAGACAAACATACTAGGGGTTAATTAATTGCCTTGGTTGATAATAAACCATCCATTGAGACCCTGGATAAATGTCGACTTGCCATTACAAGGGACGAGAACATTATCAAAATTGAACCGACTTAGCCGAGATTAGGTGGTAGATTCGACACCCTAGTGCTCTCTATCTGCTTACAATTTACCTTGTCGCTTTAGTTTAGATTCACACAACAACACCTCGGTCGTATCGACACCAACCATATCTGTGTTACACACTTGCTAGAATTCAGTTAAGCCAAGCCTTAGAATCAACATAAGCCACACAAGTCTCTGTGGTTTGACCCGTATTTTCCTTGTTCTACATTGAAGACACCGTGCACTTGCGGTTTAACAAGTAGGCATAAAAATAGACCCATTTCCAAGCCTACCAAGTTTTTGGCGCCGCTGCCGGGGACTTGGCGTGTGCTGTGCTGATCCTTAGATTTCTTCACTGTTTTTTCCACTCACCCCTGTACATAGTCACCTTGAATTATTGCTTTTAGCTTTGTATTAAGTGTAACTTAGTTGTTAAATTTCTTCTTCTGTTAATTTTCTTCTTCTGTTACAATCATTGCATTTTAGTTGTTAATCTTAACTTAGTTAATCTTAACTGCATTTTAGTATCCTCATCTGTACATTGCATTTAGCATCTGTCTTTGCATTTGTACATTGTCATATCTCTTCTTCTTGTTCAACTCATCTAGCACACCCCATCCGTAGTTGCATTCACTCCCTTAGCTGCATACTGTGTAAACCCTTCCCTGTCAGTCCAAATAAACATTACAGTTCTTTACTTTTCCCCTGTGTCAGTCCAACTTATTCTCAGGCTTGCATTCATTTTCTTCATCTTTGCCTTAACATGCACATCCCAGAGAACTAAAAATCTTTGTTGAGCCAGTAATTACTGTGAGTCGTTGAGCAAACCCAAGGAAGAGAAGGAAAAGGCGCAGAACTTGAACACCGAGCAGCCCCGCCATTCATACTATTCATGTGAGTGGATCATAGATAGTTGAGAATGTCATGTAACTTTGTCTTTGAATGTATGGGCATATGCATGAATCTTGTAATCACACATATGAGCTTTGTATCACCCGTGAATTGGTGAAATTTGCTCGAGCTACACCTTGGTTAACCAAGTTGGCCGCAAACCCTACTACGAGCTACAACTTTGAATTTCCATGATCTCGTGAATCACAAACATGCTAGCTCACAATGCCCTAATCTTGTGCTAACCAATATGCATATGTGAAATAGCCACCAATTCTATGCCCTGTGCCTCATTGTTCTGTTGCTCATCCATATAGCATTTTGAATTTGTGTTTGCTAGCTACTCTGCTGCTTTAATCTATGCATGACTGAAATTGTACTAAGCATCCTTGTTTGTGAACCATTACACCATGTACTCTTATGCATGCTTGATCTTGTTTTAAACCTTGTATGAGCTTTCACCTGCCAAGCTCACTGTCATTTTTACTTATGCTAAACCTGCATCTGCAGCAACTTTTGTGCAAACCTGTTGTTGATGGGTGAAAACTACTCCTGCAGAATTTGGTAATTTGGGGTGTGGATGAGGAATGAATCTAAACCTTCAACAAATGCACTGCACGGTGAGTGCTTGTAGATTCGAGAGATCAATCTGTGCAAGTCCGGCCTAAACCAAGAAATGGCCGTTCCAGACTTGTTTCGGTCACAAAATGAAGGAGATGGGGTTGATCTTAGGGAGGGAAGCGAAGAAGGTGTTGAGATTGTGAAGATGTTGGCTTGCTTACGACTTGTAACAGAAAGATGAGCAGGCTTGCGGTTGATGCAAGCGTGCTCGGGTGTTTGAATACGATTTGTATTAACACTTGGTTTTTCTGTCTCGTCTAAACTTGTGTTGTTCTCCGTTATTCCTTGTTGTTGGAAATAGGGCGGAGACCCTATTTATACAAGTCATTGAGCCTCATTCACGTTTCTCGTGGGAAGTGGAGGTAGTGGAATGATGGAGTAGTGGAGTTGTGTGTCGGCAACACACGACCAGTCTTGCCCACTTTTCCTGTTCATCTCTAACCGTCCATGACCTCCTAACACGTTCTTGTGATGGCGCGTTGCACGCCGCACGCCGTAAACCGCTGACCAATACCCCAAGATGTATCCCCGGTTTGTGACATGATTGATGTCTCTGAATGTGGATCGTGGATCCACGAAAGATAGCATGTAATCTTTGAATTGAATAACTGCGTTATTCGAAAGTCTATACTTGTGAAGTATCGTGTGTATTTTATGCAAGTGCTTGCATTACGGTGTGGTAAAGTGATGGGTAATGACTCCTCACTAACCAAATAACTCCCCGACCGGGTTGTATAACCAAGTCTGGTGAAGTCGGACGGATGAGATGATGTTTGAGACACTCATCTGCGACCCGTTGATGAAATTAGGGTTTTTTTAAAGAGGTGCGCAAGCATCACTCTTCAGCTTGGTCGAAACCAAGCATGGGAAGGATTTTGGAGAGGACCGACCATACATGCGTGTTGACGGCATGATGGTGTAGGTGCCCTCGTATTTCGTTCCCTCATGAAAGAGCGATCCGGGCCACTCAATTTGACCTAAGAAAGAGGAGTGGTCGAGATCGATTTTGCGATAAGAGTTTGATACCGCAAGAAGCCGCGCGCCATACTCTTTTCCGCGCATTTTCCAAGACGACCTGGGCTTGGCCTCGGTCTTGGCCGTTGGTTTGGCGTGAAGATGGTAGGCTGATGTTCACGTCCATGTCTCACCGTCCCATGAAAACGTGATCTAAGCCACCCAATCCGTCCGGTGAAGTTGAGTGGTCGAGATCGATTTGCAATTTGGGAAGTGTAACCACGCATGTTTGAGCGGGCGTTTTGGATTGTCCAGGCATGATATGCCTTGGCCGACCGCATGAAGAGGTAGATGGGCCCACGGTGGTCATGTTGGTATGACCGGACCTGCTTAATCTAATCTGTGACCCTCCATTCGTGCCGGAGAAGATGGACGCGCGCGATGGCTTGAACCCTAATTTTGGCTTTCAAAGCCGCGCGACCATGCTATTTCAGGCGGACGAATGTGTTGTAACCAACCAAGGTTGGTTTTGACCGATTGGTCAAGTGTGTAGGCGGTCGCATGGTGATTGTGTCGACATGCTCCGGGCCCTTTGAGTCTACATATACACCCTCCATCTATACCTGCGAAGATGGATGGTTGAGACCGTTTTGCGGCACATGCAATATGCCGCAAACCCTAATTTAGGGTTTTCCACCCATAATGCTTGGTATGGACGGTTTCTTGGCAATCAAAGGCCAATGGTCGACCATGCGGGGTCGGCCGTGTGTATTCCATACCTGCTTGGGGGTGATGGAATTGATCTGGGTCATCCAATCATGCTTGTGGAGTTGGATGATCTGCGATCAGATCATATCCTGACCGATATGGTCGGTCTTGGATGCTCAATCGGGCTAGTATAACATACCGAGAGGGGCTCAATCGGGCTAGTATAACACACCGAGAGGGCTCGGGCTAGTATAACACACCGAGAATCACCTGTACGGGTATTTCGTACATGGTTTCATTATAGTGCTTGAGGTTCGTGTTACTCAGTAAGAGTAACACTCGACCGTCATGCCACACCGATAATGATTCATTATAGTGCTTGGAGGTTCGTGTTACTCGTAAGAGTAACACTCGATCGTCATGCCACACCGATAATGAGTACAGAAATACAAGGGCGATATGAAATTCACAGAAGGGATTGTTGCTACATGCTCCAACCTCGGAGGAATTTCATGTATTCACGAAATGGGATTGTTGCTACATGCTCCATTCTTGGTGAATTAAGTGAGGAGTATCCGTCACTTATGAACGGATTTATCTTTTACAAGATGTCAGCGCATGATTTTCTGGTTTTTTACAAATTTAACCTTAAACGAAAATCCACCATCAACATTAAGTCCCCTGCCTAGCACATAATGGTTACACTATTGTGTGGTAGGCATGAGATGGTGACATACATACGTGAGGAAGACAGGATAAAAGGAGTTTACCCGGAAGAGTGTTGGCCGACCGCTAGTTTTCCACGCCGTCACGCTTGTATGGAATCCCTGGTGGGGCCGGTTTCTGTCTTTGGGTATTTGAATCAAAAGAGGAAACCAAACAAAAGAGGAATCCTTGTTCTATTGGGATTCTTCTAATTTTGTCTATAAAAGAGACCGAGACTCCTTTCTTACCTTCACGAATTTTTTTTTTTGTTGTTGAGCAGCTCCTGCTCGAGTTTTTATCGCCGTCATCATCCGCCGCCACTCGCCGGAGCTTGCTGCCGCCGCCGTTGCTTGGAGTTGCCGCGTCCAAGGTAAGTTTCGCATTATTATTTTTTTTTTTTTTTTTTCAAAGATGAAACCCTAGTTTGTTTAGGAAAACACCTTTTGTAAGACATGTGCATGCTTAGCTTTTTTCCACCACTTGGTTTGAATCCCGTAGACATGATTTCCATGAATAAAGAAAATCGTGTTATGACGCATGCGATGTATGAATGCGGCCCGCCGTGTATGCCGGACGTGGGTCTTATTCACACATGCTTGACCGAAATTTGCATCGAACTTGAAATTTGTACCAGGACTTGAAATTTATCCCAGGACTTGAAAACTTGAGTTATACCGAGAATTTAAGATCAATACTGCACCAAATTTGTATACCGAAACTTGTACCGTATCTACAATCGTATTTGGACCGGCCATTGTATGTTCCTTGTGAGTTGTGCCTTGTCGTGTGTGACTACATCTCCCTTGTGGTTTCGTACAAGTTCTAACTCCTGTCTCTTATTTCATTGTGGAAGAAAAGAATCCTTGTTGAGATGTCTTCTGGAGATAATGCTGGTGCCAAGTCGGGAAGTGTTGACGGCTTCAAAGATATGCCGAACATTGATGATGAATTATTCACCTCGCCTTTTCCGAACATTAGGAGACATCCTTCCCATAAGATAGTCTTGCTTTCCGGTTCGTAAAAATACGGAAGTCGATCCATTCTCTTCTTCAAAGACTTGTGATGAGATTTTGTCTCCGCAGAAACCAATATCCGCCTTCTCCTATTGACTTCAAAACTTGCCATACTCCACCGGGTTCTTACGAAGGATGGATGAGATGTATGTTGAGTAATAAGGGCATTAAGGAAAATTTGACCAAAGCGCAAATTCTCAATGCGGTCATGGCATCTGCTACCCTCGAAATTAGAAAAGACATCGCGGGTTTGATTACCTTCATTTCTCGGTGGCGTATTTCTACTCACACAGCCATATCTAGGTGGGGAGAAATGACTATTACTCTGGAGAGTGTAGCTGCATTAATGAACCCGCTCGTTCTTTGGGGAAGTCTTTCTTACGAGCTCTCGATGCGGAACAAAGCAATTATAACGCTATCCTTCGAAAGGTGGAGGAATTCGACGATCCTGGGCAAGGAGGAGAAGAAGATGCAAGATGCTTTTACACCTAGTGGGTGTTGGAGTGGTCCCCTGCAGACCCGGAGCCGGATGAGCTCAGTGTGATTGCGTTCCTGTCTTTATGGCTATCCAGAGATGTATTTGATGATGGTTCTGGAAAGAAGACTATTAGAAATGACCTTGTCAAGATTGCTATAAGATCGGCGAAGGGTGAAGTTCTTCCTCGGGGCTCATTGTTCCTCGGATCACTTTATTCTCATTTGGACGCTTTAGCAATGGATATGCATGTTTCTAACGGGTACAAGAAGGTGGAGTCGCACATTCACTTTGCTTTTCTTCAGCGCTCTTATGGGAACACTTCAAAAGTTACGCTCCTATTCCCGGAAATTCGCTCAATGACTTGTACGGTGGCTCTAGAATACTTCGATGGAATAAGAAGCGTCCCGAGCTCGGCGTGAGACTTGTGGACGTATTTGACAATGTGTCTTCCGTAGATTTTCGTCCATGGGGGCCAGTCCACCATTCCATTGTTCAGCCAGAGACTTTGCTACCACTTCGACGGCTTCCGATGTTGTGTTGGGTACCGATGTCGAAACTATGAAGTCCGGAGAATTTATTTACCCGCGCAGCCGCATTCCAGATATGTCCCGTCTCTATTCAACGGAGAATTTTCTCGTGACTCCGTACAACATTGACAGTGGCTGCTCGCCAAATGGGATTCGATCGGGGTGTCCCATTTATCCGTCCACCAGGGGCTCCTAAGAATTCCTTCCACAAATTCTTAACGCCAATGTGTTCTTAGACCGGTGAGCCTTCCTTTCTCGGCCTATTGGGAGAAACCCAGTGGTGACCGACGAGATATAAAGAATTTTGGGGGAAACAACTGTTGATCTTCCGAAATTTTCGAAGAGTGTTGTGACGAATTCCCGTAGTGAGCCATCTTCTGACGTCTTGACGAAGCATTTCCGGTTGAAGCCGCTCCCAGCCAAACGGACCAGAGCTGAGGATTGCAGTCCCCAAGTAGGAGAGAGACCTAAGAGGCAAGCATGTGGTCCTAATCCTCAATTCTTCCAATATGCAGGTGTATTTAAATTTCTTCCCGTCGGTTCTTTCATTTCTCCAGTGTAAGTTCTTCTGAAACGATCCTTGTTTTAAATCAGGGAATTGCGAAAGATAATGCCTTCACAAGGTTGGCACGCATTCAAAACGGGAAGGCCGGCGGTACTGGTCTTCATGCTGAGAAGTCTGGTGGTACGGACCTTCATGCTGAGAAGTCTGGTGGTACGGACTTTCATGCTGAGAAGTCTGGTGGTACGGACCTTCATGCTGAGAAGTCTGGCGGTACCGACTTTTATACTGAGAAGTCTGGCGGTACTGACTTTCATACCGAGAAGTCTGGAGAAACCGCTCCTTTTTCTGACCACGACAGAGATGATGCAAGCTCGGTTGAACAAGGCGCTTTCCTTAGTGATCTTGTCGACGGGGTCGTGACAGAAATCAGCACCCAGAGTGAAAGAGAGGCGGCACCTGCTGTAGTTGGGGCGGCTCCCCTCGAAATTCGTCCTGAACAGGCTCCGGTCAATATGGCCATTGTGGTGACTCCTTCTCGAAAAGCCCCCGCACCCGACAAGGTTCCCGCGGTTGGTGAATTCATCGGTGATGCGCCTCGGGGCTTTGTTCGATCCTCCTTTTGATATCCCTTATCCAGGCCATGTGTTGGTTGGTGGATTCAGGCGTGCCGGTCCGCCTTCAAAGAGTTGTACACAACGATATGGGAGAAGCACGGTCATATTGCTACCACCACGAAACTCAAGAGTCGTCTTGCATTGGTCAACCGCGTCCAAGAAGCTTTATCTACTATCCAAGGGATGAGCGTCACGACCGGTCGAACGCTTCGAGGAGATGGTCGAAGACCGGAAGTGCCATCGAGACGTGTTTGCGCAATACGGTTTCAATGCTCCTTAGTTCTTCGAAGGGTTCTCCAAGATTCAGGAGTTTCGAAATTACAGGATGAAGTCCCCTCGCGGATCGCGTTGCTCGCCAGAAGAAGAGGTCGAAAAGTCGTCCGAGGAGTTGAAGTCGAGCGGTGCCGTGCTCCAAAGGATGAAGGTCGCTCTCGCCCGAAGGACGAGTTGTTGCCAAGGACTTTCCTTGATTTGTGCCATATACTTGTCTCTTCTTTTTTTAGATGTTTCTTCTTTTTGAGTGATAGTGAGGATTTTCTTTCGTAATTTGGCTTCCGGTTTTGAATAGGTAATTGAATTGGCTTATTTTGAGATAGTTTTGTGAACAACCTTTTTGAAAGGGATTATGTTAAATGAAATTTGCATCTTGGTCATGAATGATTGCGCATGAAATTGCAAATGTTATGTAAAAGGGAGGTACGAATGGAAACAAACATGGCGTTTGATCACCGAGCCTCTTTTTCCACATGCGGGATGCTAAGTCCCCAAGAATTCTAAACTATCTCTCTTGTAAAGTTGTTGAGTAAAACTTACTTGCTTTTGAAGCCTCACTATATCAAACCGGAGTAGCCTCTCCGAGAAAATCCTCCGCAAGCTATCTTTCTCGAACCGAGCTTCTCCCGAACAATGCGCTTCAAAGCGTTGCATTCACTTTGGTGGGGTGATGAAGGAACCGGTGGTAATGACAGTACCTCGGGTCCATTACTTGATCGTGGGCGGACGCCATACCGGGGGTAGCTCCACCTCTTCATTTCGCACCCATGTCTCCGTGAGCTCCAATCTTCTTCATTGGGAATGGGAAATGTAAGTACCTTGAGTCCGGCTTTTCCCGCGTTAGTGGGCGTTGTAACGTCTCTCCGCGGTTTTGACGTGGAACATGAGATGAAGTTGGAAGATTTGTGAGTGCCATCATATCTCATGATCGCTTGCCTAGGTAGAGGGATGTGGAAGGTGTCGTAATGTCACCGCTGAGTGACCGGATTGAACGTTCCCATCCTCTCGTATTCAGGCATTTCCCGATTGATTTCTCCTTCCTCAAGCGTTCCTTCGCTTGGTTGGAAGGCCGACGCGGATTGGACAGGTCTTCCGTGCTTCAATAAGAGTTTTGAAATACAAATCTTCTAGCAGGGCTCCATAGGCTGCAGGCTCCCTTTCTTTATCTCGCGACATTGTAGTACTCCCGCACAAGTCTTTTCTCCCGTGGAGTTGCCTCGGATCTTCATTGTCGACTGGACCATGCTGTTCATCTTTCCTGAGTCTCCCGCGATTACGCGCTCTTTTTGCCTCTCCACCGGTAAAGGTGTGACTCCTGGCTAATGATTCAACATTTCTTGTGCTGCCTGAGTAGACGCTCGTCGACCCTTCTTGTAATTGTGCCGCTATATCATTCAAAAGGCGAAATGTCTCGCTCGCCTCCCGGTGATACCGGCTTGATTTGCCAAGACATCCTCCAAAGATTCCAAATATGCTTCCCATGATATCTCGAACCGCCCGTAGTTTCCTGGACACATTGCGAGATTGAAACCGAGAAATTGAGGATTCAATTTTATGCAACCGATAGATCAATCTCCCACCGTGGTCGCCAATTGTTGATGGGTGAAAACTACTCCTGCAGAATTTGGTAATTTGGGGTGTGGATGAGGAATGAATCTAAACCTTCAACAAATGCACTTTGCGGTGAGTGCTTGTAGATTCGAGAGATCAATCTGTGCAAGTCCGGCCTAAACCAAGAAATGGCCGTTCCGGACTTGTTTCGGTCACAAAATGAAGGAGATGGGGTTGATCTTAGGGAGGGAAGCGAAGAAGGTGTTGAGATTGTGAAGATGTTGGCTTGCTTACGACTTGTAATGTAAAGATGAGCAGGCTTGCGGTTGATGCAAGCGTGCTCGGGTGTTTGAATACGATTTGTATTAACACTTGGTTTTTCTCGTCTCGTCTAAACTTGTGTTGTTCTCCGTTATTCCTTGTTGTTGGAAATAGGGCGGAGACCCTATTTATACAAGTCATTGAGCCTCATTCACGTTTCTCGTGGGAAGTGGAGGTAGTGGAATGATGGAGTAGTGGAGTTGTGTGTCGGTAACACACGACCGCCTTGCCCACTTTTCCCGTTCATCTCTAACCGTCCATGACCTCCTAACACGTTCTGTGATGGCGCGTTGCACGCCGCACGCCGTAAACCGCCGCACCAATACCCCAAGATGTATCCCCCGCCAGTGACATGATTGATGTCTGGAATGTGGATCGTGGATCCACGAAAGATAGCATGTAATCGTGAATTGAATAATCAAAGTTATTCGTAAAGTCGATACTTGTGAAGTATCGTGTGTATTTTATGCAGTGTCGCATTACGGTGTGGTAAAGTGATGGGTAATGACTCCTCACTAACCAAATAACTCCCGACCAGGTTGTATAACCAAGTCGGTGAAGTCGGACGGATGAGATGATGTTTGAGACACTCATCTCGGCGACCGTTGATGAAATTAGGGTTTTTAAAGAGGTGCGCAAGCATCACTCTTCACCTTGGTCGAAACCAAGCATGGGAAGGATTTTGAGAGGACCGACCATACATGCGTGTTGACGGCATGATGGTGTAGGTGCCCGTATTCCGTTCCCTCATGAAAGCGCGATCCGGGCCACTCAATTTGACCTAAGAAAGAGGAGTGGTCGAGATCGATTTTGCGATAAGAGTTTGATACCGCAAGAAGCCGCGCGCCATACTCTTTTTCCTCCGCGTTTTCCAAGACGACCCGGCTTGGTCCTGGCTTGGCCGGTTGGTTTGGCGTGAAGATGGTAGGCTGATGTTCACGTCCATGTCTCACCGTCCCATGAAAACGTGATCTAAGCCACCCAATCCGTCCGGTGAAGTTGAGTGGTCGAGATCGATTTGCAATTTGGGAAGTGTAACCACGCATGTTTGAGCGGGCGTTTTGGATTGTCCAGGCATGATATGCCTTGGCCGACCGCATGAAGAGGTAGATGGGCCCACGGTGGTCATGCTTTGGTATGACCGGACCTCGCTAATCTAATCTGTGACCCTCCATTCGTGCCGGAGAAGATGGACGCGCGCGATGGCTTGAACCCTAATTTTGGCTTTCAAAGCCGCGCGACCATGCTATTTCAAGGTGACGAATGTGTTGTAACCAACCAAGGTTGGTTTTGACCGATTGGTCAAGTGTGTAGGCGGTCGCATGGTGATTGTGTCGACATGCTCCGGGCCCTTTGAGTCTACATCTACACCCTCCATCTATACCGCGAAGATGGATGGTTGAGACCGCTTTGCAAGACATGTAATATGCCGCAAACCCTAATTTAGGGTTTTCCGCCCATAATGCTTGGTATGGACGGTTTCTTGGCAAGCAAAGGCCAATGGTCGACCATGCGGGGTCGGCCGTGTGTATTCCATACCTCGCTTGGGGGTGATGGAATTGATCCGGGTCATCCAATCATGCTTGTGGAGTTGGATGATCGCGATCGAATCATATCCGGACCGATATGGTCGGTCTTGATGCTCAATCGGCTAGTATAACACACCGAGAGGGGCTCAATCGGGCTAGTATAACACACCGAGAGGGCTCGGCTAGTATAACACACCGAGAATCACCAGTACGGTATTTCGTACATGGTTTCATTATAGTGCTTGAGGTTCGTGTTACTCGTAAGAGTAACACTCGGTCGTCATGCCACACCGATAATGATTCATTATAGTGCTTGAGGTTCGTGTTACTCGTAAGAGTAACACTCGTGCGTCATGCCACACCGATAATGAGTACAGAAATACAAGGCCGATATGAAATTCACAGAAGGGATTGTTGCTACATGCTCCAACCTGAGGAATTTCATGTATTCACGAGAATGGGATTGTTGCTACATGCTCCATTCTTGGTGAATTAAGTGAGGAGTATCCGTCACTTATGAACGGCTTTATCTTTTACAAGATGTCAGCGCATGATTTTCTGGTTTTTTACAAATTTAACCTTAAACGAAAATCCACCATCAACACCTGTAAGCCTTGAAAACCTTACTCTGTCAACCCTGAGCTGACCTGTAACCATCAAACCTGGTCCCTGTGCATGATAGTCCTGCTCCCTTGCTAGCCCCTGAAGCTACAAGTTTGAGCTACCATCTCGTGAAGATTTGCAAACCCCGTTGACTCCATCAGCCCCGTAATAACCCGATAAACCATCAACCTTGGTACCTTTGCATGATAAGCGCTCACTTTGTCGAGCATTACTCACCCTACAATATCCGAAATTTGGGCATAATTTAGTGACACTTGAGAAAAATTTGTGTTAGTTGAAAACTGGTATTTTTGTGTGTTCTATGCATGGAATTCGGATGAACTAGTTGCCTTGTCTTTGCAACTCCTAGGCCTCAACAAGGCCTGTGCTTAGCTCCAGCCCCTGTAGCTGTTGAGTTTAAGCTGCAACCTGGTTGATCAAGTTGGCTTTGAGCCCTAGCAACATCAACTGATTAAGCTACCTCCGTACCTCTATGCAAGCTTCAATCTGTCATCCAAATCTATGTGAACTCGTTGAGCTATCTCGTCATGTACCATTGAGCATACATCTGTGAAAACTAGAGAATCCACCAACCCAGTTGACCCTCTCTGTGCTGTCAACTCACATGAAAATTGACCAATCTGTTGCACCTGTGAAGTTGTAAATCTGCATTGATCTGCCCTGTTAACCTATGTTGTGAGTTGCACTTAGAATTGTGTTGTGCAAACTAGCCAAGTCGTGCTTGAGCTGCCAACAGCATAACCCTCACACAAGCCGTGGCCGTGTACAAGCTTTGCTTGAGCCGCCAACCTCTCGCACTCGCACTGCGTGTGTGCTCATTTGCCAATTTGTGCACACAACCCGAGCATAAGTCGCTCAGGTTTCCTTGTGTTGTCCCTGCTCTGTGCAACTCAACTTGTACTTAAAACCTACACAGAAACAATGTGTGCTTAAACCCTGCACAACAACCTGAGCCCACAACAGCTGGGCTTTGCATAACAACTAGGTTTTGCACATAACCTGGGCCTTGCATAATCAGCTGGCCGGAACCCAGCCCACCGAAATCAGACATTCCCAACAAGCTGAATCCCAATAAACCAAATCCCACATAAACCAAAACCCACTTAAACCAAAACTGAGCCCACTACAATTGGGCTTTTGCATAACCTTTAGGCTGTGTATTTGCATCACTTGGGCTTAGCTTCCCTGTTTTGAGACATCATTGGTTATACATGCTTGATATGTGCTAAGCTATGCTTCTTTTTGAGTTCAAATTAAGTTGCTAGATCATGTCGATTTTGGTCCGAACCTGAGATACAAACAAATCCATTAGAGAGCTTGCTTACGGGCATGCTTCACAATATGAACTCCCCACATACCATAGTGATTTTAGGGAATTATATGAGCCTTCTCCGGGCCCTGACTCCACATACCCTAATCATTATGAGCACATGTATCATCCACCACAGGTTGAAAATGAACACTTTTCTCATACCCAATCATCACTTCTCGATCACTTAGAAGCTCAAGTATCTCGCTTTAAAGGCAAATACATGAGCAATCTGTCGAATCTAATCCCCTAGGCACTATAAAATGTATGCTTGTACCTTATGTGGTAGCTTAGACCACCCCCGCCGAGAACTCTACATTTTACATGAGTTTAGGCAAATAGGGAAAGCCATGATAACCATGCACACATGCATCATCCATCACAGTGGGAAGTTGAACAATGTTATACTCCCCCAACCCCTTGTATGCAATCACTAATGGAAGAGCTCATAGAGCAAAACAATGATATACTTGGATGGAAAGCATTGCATGAGCATCCCTTCTCTAGTGAACCATATGCACAACCTAACACTGAATATGAACCTAATCTAGAGGTAAATGAGTACACTAGAAATGCTACAAGTTTGAATAGGGAAATGCATTTTTGTTATGATGATGATGATGATGATTATGATATGTTAGAAGAGCATGTGCATGCTGAAAATATGATGGAATCTTTGGGTTCAGAGACGTTAGGCGTCTCTTCTGTGAACCCTATGAATGATATTTCTTCTAACATTCATACATGTGATGTTAACTCTGAGCTTGGGTTTGTGAAATTCTTTAGTAAAAGTGAGCATGCTACACAACTTGTTTGTGACTTAGGAAAAGATGAATCTTCTGTTGACACTAATGTTCTTTTGGATCATGATATTATTGTTGTGTCTGATTCCCTGCCCATATCACAATATGTTTCCAGCTTTCGATGATTATGACATGGTGATTGATGAATTGTTCTATGCTTTGTGAGCATGATTTACCCGTGTCTCGACTTTAGGAAAGTGTGTAATGGTGCAAATGATCGTATGCATGAAAACAACTTAGATGTACCTACTTTCTCTCCTAAGTCACAGATTGAAACTCCTCCACCAAACCTAGGTGTAGTTTGTAACAAAATTGCAAAACCAACTTTTCTCGAAAATGCCTAACTTAGGCCTAGAGCTTTGTGCTTCCCAAGTCCTCTTGGACTATTTTGCATCAAAGTATAACACTTTTAGGGAACCACAGCTTGGAATGTGTATGTCTCGTCTGTTCTTAACAAAACTCACTTTGAGTTAGACCTTGTGCATGATGTACCTTTAAATTTGCAAGATTTTGTGCTCAAAAACACATCTCGTTGACAAGTTTAGGTTTGGGGGAAAATCATTCCCATATGCAGCCTTACTTGCACTCTCATGTTATATTTGTGTAAGGTCGTTGATGTTTGTACATATTTTCTTTTGGGTTGATCCTCAACTCTTTAGATTGTTGGTATATGGTGAATTTCATTGTATATAATCCAAAGAGTACTTGTTAAATTTTTCTTTCTTGAATCGGTTGAGTTTTCTTGTACATATATTGTGCTAATCCGATATGATCTCCACCGAGAATGTTGGATTCTAGCCTTGACAAATGAAGCTCTAACCTTGCTCCCGCCGACATCCCAGAATCTCTTCCCTTTTCTCTTATCAACATAGTTCTCATGGTATGTGACTGTTTATTATCTCATTGAAACATTGAGGACAATGTTTGATTTAGGTTTGGGGGTACATTTGCATATAGAGTTTTTAGTCTTTTATTTCAGTCTTTTATTTAAAAAAAAAAAAAAAAAATCAAAACTTTTTGCAAATAAAAACCTCCAACTTTAGAGATTTTAGAGTCACTAGCATGCTTCTAGCTATGTTTACATAGAGAGTCTGACCGAAATAACAAGAACTTGGAAGTACTGGAGAACACAATCGGGTTTCTTAGTTGATTAGAGCGTTAAAGTTGGATTTAACCATACCGTAGGGCTAATTAGGTGTTGTTTAGATATTCGGTAGTAGAATTGTGATCAACCATAGTGGAGACTACCCATTTTACATCAAGTGAGGCACCAACCTTCAATTTTTGCAACTTTCTAGAAAAGTCATTAGAGTGTGTGTCACCGTACGTCAATTCCGGTAGGAATGGTGAGCTACCCAACTTCGCACCACTTTCAAGACTACTTTTGATCTCTTGAGTGCTAATTTTTGTCAATCATGAGGGTGACGTTTAAAGATGAAAACTTCTTCTAAATACCGATTTGCGCTTAGCATCACTCTCTCCTCTCAACAACATCAACAGATTCATAGAAACACATCATCATCAGCAAGCGGAGCATCATCAGAATATTCGAAGAAAAATTGAGATAGTCCAAGTTTACGTACAAAGAAAAGAAAAGAAGATGAGAATTAATGAAGTTTGTGAAAAAATTGAGTTTTATTGTTTTATTGTAATTCTAAAAAATAAAAAAAAAAAAAAAAAATTCAAGTTTTTGTAAAGTTCAGAAGTTCGTCATCAACAGTGAAGACCGAAGATTGAAGACGTTTCTATGGTTCCTATAAGAGTATGATGTTAATTGCCGATCGGGTGAGAAGGTAAGTGAGTACTCCCATCCTTGCTAATGGTTGATTTCCTTTCTTAGAGATCACCGTAAAAGATTCTTTTGTCCACACTTCGTGGAGTCTCCGAAATTATTTCTTAGGTTATCCTTCTTACCTACAACGTGTGCAGGATTTCTCTCTTTATTCCTGCCTGCACACATGAGAGACTAAAAAAGAGATCTTTTTGAGTGCAATTATCATAAAACCCTATTAGTGAGGCAGAAGTCGAGGCTTATGATCACAATCGAACCCGAATTCTTTCATATGGTATGGTTACTTCTCGCTCAGAGACTTAAGGATGAGAATGCGTTCTTTGATAGTTCTAACTTCTTGTTACTAGCATGCGAAACTCTTTGTCCTCATAGCTCCTTGGATGCTTGATACTCTTTTACACTCGAAGTTGGAGAAGGTTTTGTGGGTACACCTCCTGTAAACCCTCACGAGACTACAACTCGTCCACTAGGGACACCTAGGGGTTTAAAGGCTTAGTGCATACGCTAAATGCATTCGAGAGACCCGCGATGTGGTATAGTTAGGATTTCCTAATTTCTCGTTTCACTTGAGGACAAGTAAAATTCAGGTTTGGGGGTATTTGATGAGTGCCAAATATTGCATATTTATACACCTTTTTATTGGCATTTAACTCATCTTTTGTGCTCGTAAATCGATATTATCCCGCATTCGTATTTTCTTTGTTTTCAAGAATAAATATTTGTATTAATTAATTTTATGTTTTTAGGTAATAAATAAAGCTCGGAGAATCCGAGGAGCCAAAAGAGCAGAAAAATTGGAGGCAAGCGTCTATGGAGCAGAAGCCAAAGCCGCACGCGCGCAATGGGCTTGCAACCCAACAAGGAGCAACCCATCTACAAGACATGGGCTTGAGCTAGCCACGACCCGATCCGAACCCGTTCCCTCCGAGCCGTCGATTTGCTCCTTCAAACATCCAACGCTCGATGCCTTCCTCACATCATTTCTCGATGCTCCCGCTCCACACCAAAAACCGCACATCGCCCTGAGCCGTTAAGATCTTCATCCTATGCATCCTACGCTCGCCCCACCATTCGCATCGTCTTCTCGCTGCACCTGCTCAACATCGAATTGCCCTATCCCTATACCCATCGACCTAACCTCATTTCTTCCTCCTTCTTCTCTTTCTTCACCCAACAAACTCTCCGAAACCCATCCCCCTTCTCTCCCAACCATACCATGGCGAACAGTAGCCGCCGCCTCCATCTCCATCTCCCGTCGCCATCACCACTAGCTCCATCACCACCTTCACCGCCACATCTAGTTTTAGTTATCTCTCGCCTAGCCTCTCTCGTAACCCTAGAGGCTATGTAAGAGATAAATGGAACTAGGGTTTCATGAAAGAGAGAAAGCAAACATCAATCAAGAGCCGAATTGACAAGAGACGACCGATTCGTTGAGTATGGGCGATTGGGTACTCTTTATTTTCTCTTTTTGAAATAAATTAGGGTTTATGTTTGCATGTATAAATAGAAGTGAGTAGAGGATGTTAGAGGGATGCCTGGGCTAGCCAGAGCACCAATTTAGGTTTAATTGCAGTTTGATTTGTATTCAACCATGTTCTAAGTTTAATTGCTAGGGGTTTAGATGAAACCCATAATCAATCGATAAGTGTGGTTCATATTTTGATATTGTTCTTGATTGTGCTATATTGTTTAGGATACATATAATCGTAACACTTTTGCATTTTACTTTCACAAAGTGTATGCCATGTATGCATTGTAGTCGGGTTATTTCTATGTATAATGTGTTGCAATTCATGCTTCATTGACCATTATTGATCCTTAGACTAGTTGTGCCCTGAGAAGACAGCTAGTGCTTGAGAAAAATACCCTAATTGCGATTAGAATATCCATCTTAGGATAAGTTTAATCATCTAAGTAATGAAATTGATCTCGTGATTAGTTGTACTTTGTGACAAGACAAATAATACTAGGGGTTAATTAATTGCCTTGGTTGATAATAAACCATCCATTGAGACCCTGGATAAATGGCAGACTTGCCATTACAAGGGACGAGAACATTATCAAAATTGAACTGACTTAGCTGAGATTAGGTGGTAGATTCGACACCCTAGTGCTCTCTATCTGTTTATAATTTACCTTGCTGCTTTAGTTTAGATTCACACAACAACACCTCAGTCGTATCGACACCAACCATATCTGTGTTACACACTTGCTAGAATTCAGTTAAGCCAAGCCTTAGAATCAACATAAGCCACACAAGTCTCTGTGGTTCGACCCGTATTTGCCTTGTTCTACATTGAAGACACCGTGCACTTGCGGTTTAACAAGTAGGCATAAAAATAGACCCATTTCCAAGCCTACCAGCAGTACTTTAGGTTATTTACTTTTATTAATCAACGCTTAGGAAAACTTTTTGAGTTTAAATACCTTGACTAAGAGCAATACTGGACACTCGATAGTAGTTATAGGTTGGTTATGCAACTTAAGCTAAAACTTCCACTCCTTGGTCAATTTTAGTAAATAATTAAACCTTTATACAATACTCAAAATGCTATGACATGAAGAAAAAAAAGATAAGACTTCATTCAAATCTTGGAGGAGACCGACGTCCGGTTGGTTAAAATTCAACAACACATCAATATAAACATGTAAAATGTCACATATCTGCACATAAATGAAAAATTGTTTAATGAGGATGTTTTTACCTAATTTCCCAAGAAGTCACTACCCAGGAATCTTCACAAGGATTTGATTGTACTCTGACCTTGATGTCTGCATTCAAATCAATACAACAACACACATAAGAAGCTGAATGATTCACATGTCTATGCGGTGAAAATGCATATTCAGGAATGTAATGGCAGCCAACTTCCATACTATAGCGCGTACCCGTTACATTCTTGGGTTATAACTAACAATGACGCTTCAAAAGGCAGCATCATGAGATGTACAACTATGTGAACATTGGAAATCAACATGTGTACAACTATGTACACATTAAGAAAATAAGTGTACAACTATGTATACATTAAAAAAATAGGTGTACAACTATTTGCACACCAAAAATCAACATGTTTACAATTATGTACAATCACACAACAGTGATTACCATGACTTTAAAGGTAAAGTTAGACTCAAACTAAGGTCTAACTATACCACTGCTCCTATAAGCTTACTTTCCCTTCTTCCTGGTCGCAGCATTCTCCTTCATGTGAAGTTTTAAATCGTAAGAGAATGTGAATTAAAAGAAAGCATAAAAAATCAAGTTTAGTCAACCCACCTTTTCTACATTCTATACTGAAACGGAACCATAAAATAATCACAGCTCAACCACAATGCTATTCTGTGGACATGCATGTGAGGCATTGATGCAGGGCTCGCATTGCAACCGAAGTTCATTTTTGTCTTTACCTTAGTTTCCACTATGACATCACTCAATTAAAAATGCTAAATACAATAAATGATAAATTAATATACACAGAAAAATTAATCTTTAACTATATATCGTTAGGTAGATGTGAATCCCTTATAAAAATTGAACCCAAATTTGCACCCTAACTTTGTCATCGTATAACGTAACTAAATTCCACCAATCAAATGGATCATAACCAACAAAGTAATATTATCTTATCGAACTAAGATGCAAAAATGTAAACTTGGAATACGTACAGTGCACAAATATGTACACTTGCACTACGACAGTGCAGCAATATGTACACTTACATTACACACAAAAACCAATACGCATAATCACTACCGTCTCTAGTTCATTGTTACCAAACAAAGCAACTAGAATCATGTATAGAATAATAAACAACCAAATTTGTAAACATTTAACATGTACTCAAATATATCCTGGCTTGATTGGGGTATACCCAGATTAATTGGGGTATACTCAATTTCAAGGGGACATGGTGTGTCATTATTAAAAAGGGTGATTTTACTTTAATACCCTTGAACTAATTAAATCTTAAAAATAAACTCATTTCTTAATTTCATCAACCCTAAAATTAAAAAACTAAACAACTCTTAATCTTCTCCTCTTGTTCTTCTTCTTCTTCTTCTTCTTCTTCTTCTTCTTCATCTTCATCTTCCATCAACCAAAGTCATATAAAAATCTTCAACTTTGATTTTCCAAAAAAATTGTTGACTCTACCAGCGAAAAGAAGACTATAAATGATGTTTAAACTCAAACCCATCATTGTGTTGTGTGATTGATTGTTATGTTAGGTTGGAAATCGAAAATTATGATTTCTGTTTTTTTGGTCGGCAAGGTCGTAACATGCATATCTTGCCGACTTTTCATAACATCCATGGAGACGATCAAATTTTTTCAACAAATTTGCAGGTATTTTTTGAAGACCTTGCCGACTTATACCGCCGGCGGGGTTTTTCAACCGCCGGCGAGGTTTTTCAACTGCCGGCGGGTTTTTTTTGTAGACCTTGCCGACTAATATTTTTCAATAGCCCTCTCCTGTGTGTCAAAAAAATAAAGTCGGCATGTTCTTCATTTAAATACCCCCGCTAGGCTAAAATTGGTCGGCATTTTATTCAAACAAAGACCATGCCTGGCCATATATAAATGCAAGACCTTATTCAAACCTCTACCTTGCCGACCTTTGACATTTTTGAAAACCAAATTTTTTGATCTTAATCGAACTCACAAGACGGATTAAAGGTTTAATCTACTGAATTTTCATTTTCAAAATTTTTATCTAAACTCAATTAATTAGCCTAATCAGTTTTTAGTGTTAATTATAAAAGGGCATTTTTGCCATTTTAAAAATATTTGGTTAAGCGGTAACCTCTTTTACTTCAAAATGACCCTATTTTGTCTTATTGGGTATACCCCAATCTTGCCAGGAAATATATATGTACTCAAAACAAAACCACTATTCAAAATATTTTTAGACTCTAATGGCCATCACATGTCCAAGTTTCTACTGGATAAGTTAAGAATTAGCACCAGACACTATCCATAAACTCATCAAATTAAAAAATTGAAAAAAGTGTTGTGCTCATTATTTTTCCCACTTAAGTAAGATTTAGAACTTAACAAGTTTTTGTCTTATTAACACTACCAGAAGAATACAAGGAAAGGTGTAAGCATAGTCAGTGGAGCACATGGTTTTCAAACGGCAGAATGAAAATTGATATCCCAACTAGTGACAAACAAGGATACTTAAGTATAGTTGAAAATTGAAATGTATCTTGTTATTACACAGTAGGAAACACTTAATATACCTGTAAATGGTGTGTCTTCACTTCCTTCTGGAACATAATCTGAAAGAGAAAAAACAATGTCAAAAATAGAAGAAATAACCTAGGTCTGTTGGCTTTGGGAGCAGTAAGGTTCATGTTCTTTTTAGATGGTGGAGCCTCGGAGTAAGGTACGCATACACACATAACTTCCAAGTAAAAAATGAAAGGTTACATAAGACTTGTCTTACTATAATTCTTTTAAAGCCTAGATTAGGCTCTGATATCAAGTGCAACAAACTATGAACATAACAGTATTTGAATCATAAGGTTAATAGGAAACAAAACACATTCAACAAGAATAATACAGGGAGCTACGAATTCAAGCATAAATAGCCTTGAGATAGAGAAGACTTTCAAAATTAAACACTATCCTCACTAACGTAAACAAGTCTTCTCTACTGGGAATTCAAAAGTATTATCATCACTTGGCTTATTTTACCAAAGATCTATTGAGCACCAAAATATGTACGCAAGGGAACCATCATCAAACACTAATGACATTTATAAATGAAACAAATCTCACCTAAATATTTGTAATTGTAAACAAGTTCCGAAAAAGGAATTTCTCTAAATAATTGAAGAAAAAAAATATGGCGCTCGAAGCTGCCGAAAACTCAGATTGAAATGAAAAAGCAAAATATATTGTCAAGTAATTACCTATCTCTTTCATTTCCCAGGTTACCCAAAAAAATATAGCACAAGTAGTTCCATTTACCGAATGCTCAGAACCTTTTAAAGAGCTTCCAATGCTTGATCAATCATAGTAGCAGGCCAATCAAGATATTTTTCCTGATTTATTGCAAAATACATCGTCTGCAACAAAATCACTCCGTTTAGAACTTAAAGAATCAAGATATTAAAGGAATTCTCGATGCCAAAAGAATATAGATCCATGAAATAAATCCTAAAATTAAGATCTAGAAAACAAAATCTAACAAATCCTAAAATTAAGATCTAGAAAAACAAAATGTACCAAAGATTTAACATACCAAAATTGTAAGATTTAATCTGCTCGATTACAATAAATCATTTCAACGATTGATTCGAGAAGATGGCTTTCTCAGTTCTAACTCCGTTCATTGAGTTTAACAGAACAAATGCATCACATCCCTTTGATAAAACAAAACCAAAATAAAATTACTGTAAAACAAAATCAAAAGCATAATACGAGAAGTGGAATTTGTGGAAATCCATTTCATTATTACCATTATGAAACAATCGTGGAACGATGGAAGGGTAATCGAACAAAAGCAAGAGCAAAAATAAATTGATTCCTATACATAGAGATGGGGAATTGTAGATCTTATCATTTTATTCTGCCGCTAGTGGAGCTAAATTGAGATTAACAACTAAAACCTAGAAACTCTTCTTCTTCGTTTCAGAAATGTGTCACTAGAAGGAACCAAAGAAATGAAGTGGGAATAGATTAGAACTTCACGTTTATATTTTAAGGTCATTTTTGTCATCACAAATAACCATTTTGGACTAAATCGTCCAGATTAGGATTAACCCGTTCTAAATTTTGTGAAATTGGACCTCCTAATACTAGGCTTTGAGACGCTGGACTAAATAGTCTAAAGCTCAACAAAAATGGGATTAAACGTCAATTTCTACTATGCACTTGCACCCCCCTGCCAAGCTGGGTCCAAAGCCTATTTTAGGCCCAATTGAAGAGATAAGGCTATTTGAAAGCCTGATTTTGCTATTTTACACCCCTAAATAAGAATTGTACCCCAAATCAAGTTTTTACACCCCAGTTCACAAATCTCGGCTCCGCCCTAGGTAATAGCTAGTCTCACTTCCTACTGGTGTGGCTATGGGCTGCGGAGGCACCGTCGGACTCAGCTAAAAAGAAGTTCATTTCCCACGGAAAATCTCTACTCCTCTTTTGGAATCCCTTGATTGCGTAGCGTTGAATTCTAATTGGACTAAAAAAGCACTAAACTTTAAAGAGAAGAAAATAGAAAGAAAATGGTCCCTCCATGCATACATGATACGTAGGTCACAATAACTTAAATAATCTGTCGGAAAGATAGGGTCTTTAAAATACACGTGTCGACTGCATATACTCACGGGGCTAATCAAAATGTTGAAGATGCAAGCCTCTCATTTCTGGACACGTTCTAAGCAATCAAAAGTCGTACTTTAATTCCCGTGGGTCACCATGACCTCCATGACTTTATGTACGAACCGTTTTTGGCCGACTACTCAAAAATGGTGGGGATTACTTTGTGATAGAAATGTCTACCTTATACTTATAAGGGGTGTCATAAAGTGTGGAAATGACGAACCTACCCTTCACATATATATATAGTCACCTCCTCCCATCACCACCACCTATATATATATATATATATATAACTACCACTTCCCATCACCACCGCCGCTCACCACCACCTACCACCACCACCACCAACCACCTCAAATCACCACCACCGCCACATCTAAATTTAGCTTAATTTAAATCATTAACAAAACAAAATCAAAATCAAAATCAAAATTATAACAAACCCATTACTTTTCATTCGTTTTCCGTTGAAAAAATGAGAAGTAATCATCAAAATGAGTTGAAATTGGAAGTTACAGAGAGAAGTTCGGCTAGGAATTATGTGAAAATTTTTGTCGAACTAGCCGAACTCAACTTTGGAGGTTTTTGTTTTCAGAGAAGTTACGTCGATAAAAAGAGGTCTAAGCCGAACTCATAGTTCGGTTACGTCGCAAAAAGTTCGGTTACGTCGCAAATTTTTTCTCCTAACCGAACTTTTCTCTGAAAAACCTGCATATTGAGTTCGGTTACGTCGCAATTTTTTTTCCTAGACGAACTCCTAGTTCGGTTACGTCGCAGTTTCTTCTCCTAACCGAACTTTTTTCTGAAAGAAAAAACTCTATTAAAGCTGAGTTCTACACTTGCAGATGAATTCGGCTACCTGTTCTTCAGATTTTGTAGCCGAACTTTTTTAAACAAACCAAAATTAATTTGTAAATTGTTCATTTTTAGGAATGTTTTGGCCAATTCAAGCACCGTTAACTAAATTTGAAATTTCCATGAGTACCCAAAACATCATACTCTTGTTGTGGCTCTTAAAGAAAAAGATCTTAACTTTTTTTCTTCCAAAACCCTTATTTTCATTATCACCTTCATCTTCATCTACTCCCTCTCAATAATTCTTCTTTGAAGTGGTCGGTGGTGGTGGTGGTCGGTGGTGATGGGAGTAGATAAGAGGGAGTTATATATAGAGGTGGCGGTTAAACAAAATCACCACCACCACCACCACCACCGACCACCTCAAATCACCACCACCGCCATCTACTCCCTCTCACTAATCCCTCGATAAGCCAATTTAATCCCACTAATCATTAATTAACTCACTAATTATTACACTAATTTAATTACCAAGGATAAGTTTAGTATTAAAAAAAATTTAAATAAGGGGTGACTCATTATTACTTCTAATATCCACCTAAAAAAATGAAGAGTAGTCCCCACCATTTTTTGAGTAGTCAAAAAAAAACAAAAACGGTTCTTATGTACAACTGAGGACGTTTTAAGATTTTAGTAGGCCCAAGCCCAAACAATTAAGCAACCTTTTGTTCTCGTAGCCGGGGGGGGACCATACAGACACCCACACCAAACCCCTAATCGCAGCTGACTTTTTTAAGCTACTCTTCGAATTTCACATGGAACCGTTTTATCTCTCGTCTCAAAACATCTGACACGTGGGTTGCTGGAAACCACAAGGAACTTGACAGGTGTTCTGATTAGGTAGTCTGTGGGCCATGGAGCTTGTGGGCTCCCATGTGATTTTACAACTGGATATTATGAAAAAGCTAGCTTAGTAGGGGTTATTCTAATCACAATAGATCATGGATGCATATCTTAAAACATTTGATTGTGTAATAGAATGATGAGTCATACTAAACAGTATTGCAAAGGGAGATGGATCGATTTTTTTTTTATGCCCTAGATTAGTGGTCTCCAGACTACATCCAAACTCCTTAAAATTGGAGTGGATTTCAGCAATTATAGGTTCGAATCCTACCTCCACAATGGGAGGGAGCATATTAACCACTAGACCACTTGGTGATTGTCCGGGAGATAGTTCGATGAAGCAAAGACTTTGCATGGGTTTGATTAATGAGGTGACATGTGTCCGTATCAAGTAATATAACATGTCGACAAAGAGAAGCCAATGTCTATTATCCTTTTGGTGCTTGGAATGATAACGGCAATCGCTAAAAGGGAGGTCTGTCACACTCGTATAAGCGACCTGCAGCAAATAGAAATAAACATCATATAAATGGCGGTTAGACGGTGGCTAGTACTGTATAAGCTAGTGTTTTAAAGAGCAGTGAAAGCACTAAATAATATTAGGGGTATTTTGCGTTTCCTCCCCTGAAAAGATCGCTAATTAGCGTTTCCTCCCCAAAACGATTGAAATTAGTGTCTCCCATCGTTAGGTATTCCATCCACTGCTCAGTTAGCTGAGTCATCATCTGTGCATGCGTGGATAAAATTGTACACGTAGTTTATGATCTTCCCAAAATACCCTCGACTCTATATCGTATCATAGCAAAAACTTCATCACTGTTTTCTTCCCCTGATTCTCACAATTCATAATCAGTTTCACTCGGAAACATCTAAATTTTCAATCTAAGAAACAACCAAAACCACAGCTCCCTTTTTCCAGCATACACAACATCGAATACTATCCCTACCAAAACCAATTTGCTGCCAGATTCAGTCTTAAAAGCTCAACCATCTGCAGTAATCAACAACACGACCTTCATGATTCCAACCTCGTTTCTACATCTGCAAACCAATCGAGATAACACCAACAGACCCATCTTCTAATTCATTCAATCATCATCCTTCATCCATCATGTAATACCAAATCACTAGCAGAACAATGAAGACCTCCTTCGATTCCATGGCATCATCATTCGAGTTTCTTCCAATCGAAATCCATTAATTCAACAGATGAGATCCCCTCTTTCTCTAATCAATTTCTTACAACTCATCTCAATGATTCTGTACATACCATTTCCAAAATACAAACAAATTGAAATTTGAGAGGAACCCTAAATTTTTTTTTTTTTTTTGTTTTTTGTTTTTTTACTGATTTATGAAATTAAATTCCGATTGACGGAAGAAGTACGAAATTAGGATTTTTTTTTCGAGATTGAGATGTTTCAGTTCAACTAAAACCAGGTGCCGAGATTGAGATGCTGCCAGATTGAGATGTTTTAGTTCAAATTTGGTTTGTTGCCGAGATTGCATCTGAAATAACACATAGATGCAGAGGGATTGTTGCGTAGAGAATTATGGGTTTGAATCGCTTAATTGCTTATGCCGATGCTCGAGTGAAGATTACAGAAAGATGAAGAAGTGAAATCTATGAAATTCATAGGAAAGAAGGAGCTCGAAAAGATGGAAGAAAGGGTTGATCTCTAATTCAATGGATGTTGTTGACTGTTAGATTTAGGTTTTACTGTGGCTCGATTGAAGATTCATGGTATAAGGATGAATGGGTTATCTGTGTAATTGAATGGTTAGCAATGATGGTAGTTGAGAAGTTAGGGTTTGATGTGAATTTGAGATTGGTGACTGAGATGGGGGTTTTAGGTTTGATTGTAGTGCACTTGAAATGGCTATTAAGATTGATTCAGGGACAAGAGAAGGAACTGATGGTGTTTCTGAGATGGAGAATGAGAGAACAAGATACTGAGAATGAAAGAAAGGTGTCGGTGATGTGAAAAGCAGATGAACTGAGATTTTGGTGTAATCACTCGAAGATTGAGGGGTATTTTGGGTAATATATGCGACATGTGTACAATTTTATCCACGCGTGCACAGATGATGACTCAGCTAACTGAGTAGTGGATGGAATACCTAACGATGGGAGGAAATACTAATTTCAATCTTTTTGGGGAGGAAACGCTAATTATCAATATTTTCAGGGGAGGAAACACAAAATACCTCATAATATTATTTGTTCTGAAAAATATTACATATGTACTATTTTCTACTCCTTCCGATTTTATAGAAGTTGTTTTTTCTTTTTTTCTTTTTGGAAGTATATACAAAAGTGTTAGTATCGCTTTTTATATTTTTAGGCTAAAATTAAATTGAAAAATGGCTATTAACACTTTTGTAGAAACAAAGATCGTATATGATCAGTAATTATATATTAATTAAAATCGCGTAAAAGGCTTGTGCCGCTCTAGTCCTATACGCAAAGAAACAAAGAAACAAAAGAAAACAAGATGGTAACTGTGAAATATTTCTGGGCTACCAACTCAAAACCAATTGATAATGAGTGGAGTGGCTCATAAAGTTATATATGTGGAACAACATCAGGTCAGACTGGATAATTTTCATCGATGCGTCCTTTAAAAAGAAAACCTTTCCATGGGATATGCCTCCATTCTATACTCGACAGATCAAGAAGCTTTCTTACATATTTTAGCTGGTTCTGATTGGGCTTCCTCGGCATTACATGCTGAAGCAAAAGCACTAGTAATTGCTTTAAAGTGGCTAAAAAATAATATTCTTTCTAGCGTCTGTATAGTCACAGACTGTAAACTCCTTCAGGATTCTATCACCAAACAAGGTACAGAAGCTTCATGGGTTGCGGAGAATACTATAAAAGAAGCAATTTACATGTTAGACAATCTTCCTCAAGCGCAGTTAAATTTATAAACATGGACTACAATGTCTTGCAAATGGACTCGGTGGCTAAAGAAGCAAGGATCAGAAGACTTCATCATTTGTCATCACACTTGTGTCAACGAGTGCGAAAAGAGAGTATTATTTCTAATATTTTTGATGAAATTGAAATTGTAGATCTTCTGTATTACATTGCTTAAGTTAATATATTAACCTTTTCCATCAAGAAAAAAAACTTAGAGGTTATAAGAAGTGGCTAATAGTTCCAACAAACTGGCTGCAACTCGCAATTATGGAGAATCTCAAAAATTTAAAATATGTACTTGGCCAATTAACTATTACATCTACGTGGCTTACAGTTTCGAAATCCTTTGGACACTAAAGTCTATGTAAACATCTGATAATTAGCCTCATTGTAACTGCGGTCGAATTAGTCTCTTCAAAACATTCGCTGATTCACACATGTTAAAGAAATCTTTTTTTTTTTCTTCTTATCATCTTCTCTTTTGGGAAAAAAATCCCTAACTTCTGAATCGATTGTAGTGTCTGTCGATTTTTTATGCCGCTTGAAGTTTTAGTTTTTCTTGTTTTGTTTTTGTTTTTGGGCATGTGTGAGAAATGTGTGCGACTAGTAAGGATAATTTTGACCGAGTTAGAAAAAAACGTAGGATTGAGCCTAGTTAGCGAGTTGATTACGATTTTTACGCTTCTCGAATCACTTTTTGCTCTACCTCTTTAAAAATGTAAAAATTAAACTTCCTCTAACAAATCAAGAGTTGGTACACTTTGGGATATGCCGGTATTTAATTAAATTGTCGTTATCTATACGTAAATGATTGTTCATACGGAGTATATAAAAAATTATAGAACCAAATCTAGTTAAAGATTGATAACGATAACGATAAAATAACCCCGTATTATCCTTGAGAAACATTATTAATTCATATGACTAATTCAATTACATTTTCTTATCATATCCTCGCAGAAAGTATCACTCTTTTGTAGCATATGTTATGATGTATGTATAATGTCCGGATATATATCTAAATCTAACACTAAACAAATCATCCACATTCTTCCCATCTTGACGTTGAATTCAGCTTTGTTTGCGCATTTTGTCACTTAAGAGAAAACAATGGTAATCACTAAGACTTTTTAATATAAGAAAATCATTTTTTCCCTAAAACTTAGAAAAAGAGTTGAAAAAATCTAACAAAGTGAAGCAACAAAAATGGATAATAAACACAGTATGAAATGGAGATTTTGTTATTTTTATCAGCCATGATTACACAATCATCATGTGATGATGATGATATATAAGTCAAATTGCATGGGGTTTCAACTTTTTACCTTCAACAGTTCAACTCATATACAAGTAAATCCAAAACTATATAAGATCATCAAATTCATGTATATGTAATAACAAAACAAAGTTCAAGAATGATGAACTTCATTTGGATACAGTGGAATAGTACTTTGTTATTAGTAACCAGGTCTTTTGTTTGGGGTTGGGCAATTGGACTCCCTCGATCCTTAGGCCCCTTCCTAGGTGTGTGGCAAACATTCATGTTTGCCATTTAAGCACCCACTATAGAGCTGGCTAACTGGCAAATTTGCCACTTAGTCAGGCCATGTCAAGTTTCCACCGAGCGGTTGAGTCTCGACCGCTCGGTCAACACTACACCGAAGGGTGTAGTTTACATCGCTTATTAATTGTTTAGTCGTTTTATTTCTTCTCTCCTACTTTTAAGTTATTATAACAGATTTTATTACAAGAGGACCCCACAAAATATTATATAATCCCTAAAATTTAATAAAGACCCCACCAAATACAAATAACTAATTTTTTTATGGGAAAAATATAGTTTGGTCCTTTTATGTCTGGGCCCACATCAGTTTAGTCCTGTTAGAAAAAAAAATTAGCATTTGGTCCACAATTAAAAAAAATATAAAACAGACTTAAATACCCTTTACACACGTCATCATAATCACACGTGTCGTCGGTCCCACTGTAACCGCCCACCAAATACACGATATCTCTCTCTTTCCATTTTCATTATCAGAGAAAGAAAACTGATTCGTCCGCTGCTTCCTCTTTTTTTCTTCAAGATCCAGAAATCAAAACATTAAAAATCATTTCAATCCTCACAAATCAGTAGAACAAAACACCCAAATTAAAAACAGTAGAAAAAATAGAGAAATCAAAACCCTAAAAATGAGAAGATCGAAGGGCAAAAAAGTAGTGGAATCATCTTCTGACGATGAAGTTAAAGAAGTTGAAGAAGTTGAAGAAAGAAACAGTCAATTAGTTGAGTTTGTAGGAGTAAATGAAGTTGAAGAAGAACTAGTTTCAAAGAAATCCAAAGCAAAGAAACCGTCGAAAGGTACCAAAAAACCCTAATTCGAAGTAGTAGAAGTTTTATTCTTCATTTTCGATGTTTATTGTTCTTCTGAATTTTTATTTTGATTTTCGATTCGTCTTGTTGCATGTAGATTTTCGATTCGTCTTATTCCATTTCTAGACTTCATGCCATAGAAATTGACTTCATTCCCAGGAGTGAAGTCTAGAAAAACCTCTTCATTCCATGCCATAGAAATTGACTTCATTCCCAGGAGTGAAGTCTATTAAAACCTCTCCATTCCATGCCATAGGAATGGACTTCATTCCAGGAGTGAAGTCCATTCTAAAACTCTCTATAGTCCATGCAATAGAATGGACTTCATTCCTGGAATGAAGTCTATTAAAACCTATTCATTCCATGCCATAGGAATGGACTTCATTCCCAGGAGTGAAGTCTATTAAAACTCTCTATAGCCCAAGATTTAGAATGGACTTCACTCCTGGAATGAAGTCTATTAAAACATGGTCATTCCATGCCATAGAAAATTGACTTCATTCCCAGGAGTGAAGTCTATTAAAACTCTCTATAGTCCATGCAATAAAATGGACTTCATTACCAGTAGTGAAGTCTAGAAAAACCTCTCCATTCCATGCCGTATGAATGGACTTCATTCCTGGAGTGAAGTCTATTAAAACTCTCTATAGTCCATGCAATAGAATGGACTTCACTCCAGGAATGAAGTCTAGAATAACCTCTCTCGTCCATGCCATAGAAATGAACTTCATTCCCAGTAGTGAAGTCTATTAAACCCTCTCCAATCCATGCATTATAAATGGACTTCACTCCAGGAATGAAGTCTAGAAAAACCTCTCCAGTGCATGCCTTATAAAATAGACTTCATTCCTGGAATGAAGTCTAGAAAAACCTCTCCAGTCCATCCCATAGATAGAATGAAGTTATGAGAAGTCTAGAAAAGTTTTAGATATATATTCTACGGTCCATAACATAGATAGAATGAACTTTATCTTCTTTATATCACCTAATATTTTATGAAAAACCCTTGAGCGTTAATGTTTTTTTGTTTTTCTTTTAAAAATGTAGATAAGAAGATAAAGTGTAGCTATCTTTGGAGTAATTGCACTTGTCCAAAAGATTAAAGCACTAGAGGATGAAGAGGCTTTGAATGAAGAAATAAACGTGCTTTGTATAGGAGTCCATTGGGTAATGTAGCCAAAGTGTTTCTGGAAGAGACCATTGTTGCTACTTTTGCATGGAATAAGTCACTACCTGCCGTCCAAATTATATGCAACACACATCAGTTCATTCCCGGTTCAAATGATCATGTGTTCGTTTTCAAAGTAGGGAAACAAACATTTGTGCTCAGATCCTCACCTGAAGAGTTGTCATTAATATTTGGAATACCATGCATCCCTCAAGCGGCGGAATAGAAGAAACTTTCTTGGACTCAAGAAACCGTGACAGACTACACTTGTGGAAGGTTCTGGAAAACCTACAAATTTGATCCACCGAAAAGGAAACCTTTTGATATAAAGAATACGTAATCGAAAGATAAAATTATTGAGTTGATTAATAATAAAGGATCTATTGAAGATCTTGTAACAATGTTTGAACTTTTTCTCTTGTCTACCATTTTTGTTACTACTGGTGATGGAGGTTCCATACACTCCAAGTACCTAGCTTGCCTAGAGTCACTAGGTACAGTGTCTTTGCCGCATCTCATACACAAGCATTTGATGGAAAGCTTGAAAAGAGATTCTTCTGAAGGATGTTACCTTTACTTGTTGGTGAGATGAAAAACTGTTAGATACTTATATGTTTCATTATTATTTTTGGCAGTTCATTTGTATATTTATTCATTTTGGCAGTGTAGTTTTTCATTTTGTATATTTGAAAAACTGACTAGTGTAGTTTTTTTTTTTTTTTGCATCCTTGGTTTGCTGAGCATTCAAAGAAAATAGGACCCAAGTGGAAGGTGCAGAATAGAGAAGGCTATTGTCCAAGGTTTGCAAGGTGGAACATTGAGAGCCTTTGTAATCACATAGAAATGAATGTTGACGATTTTGGAGAGGTAAAAAAGTAGATTAATATGATATTGTTATATTGCCTTCAAACCTGTTATGAAATAGGCACTTTAAGATAAAAAAAAAATTGTTAATTCATTATACCATAGGAATGGACTTCATTCCCAGGAGTGAAGTCTGTTAAAACTCTTTATAGTCCATGCAATAGAATGGACTTCACTCCTGGAATGAAGTCTATTAAAACCTCTCCATTCCATGCCATAGAAATTGACTTCATTCCCAGGAGTGAAGTCTATTAAAACCTCTCCATTCCATGCCATAGAAATGGACTTCATTCCCAGGAGTGAAGTCTATTAAAACCTGTTATGAACTCCGACTGTTAATGTCAATTGCTCTGAACCTGTAGTTCATTCCTTTTTAATGAATTCAAATTATGAATGAGGAAGTAATTGGGGTTTCATTTTGTGTGTGCAGCTATCAGAAAAATTCCTGGAAGAATATACAGAGGCTGAAAAAAATCTACTTCAACAACAAAAGGCCAAGACAAAGGCTGAGTTGCTCGAGGAAGAATTCAGCCTTATGTCGGGTAAGATATAAAGTCTTAAAGCTACACATGTTGGTGAGATGGAGAACCTGAGAGTTAAACATACTCGAGAGATTAAAAAGTTGACAAGAAAGTATTCAGAGGAGATGGGGCATCTTTTGTTAAAGCAAATGAGAACTTGAGCACTCACTTGCGTAAGCAACAACTTCAAAGACACTTTTTGACAGAAGATGGAGTCCCTTGTAGAACACTTGTCTTCTAAGCAACCCGAGGTTGATGCATTTCTAGTCAAGGTGGGAATGTCGCGAAATTCATGGCGAAACAAGCTTGTGAATACATGCGTACTATTTTCCCCGATGAGTACAAGAGTTCATTGTTGAGTGATGAAATAAACAATATACTTTGAATCAAAAAGTGGATGAAGGCACTCGAAGTCGGTAGAGGGAATGAAAATGTTGTTCGGATGAAGGAACGCATAGCAAAAAGATCGATCTTTGATATGGAAGCCGCTAGAAGACCCGCTCCTATCTTTCCCCGCTTAACTATTGAGAATCCTTCTACTCAAGTTGATGCTATGGAAAAGCTACTTGATACGATGGTCAAGAAGAGCTACCTTCATTTCCAACAGACAAAGACCGGAGTTCCTTTAAATATGGATCAATGTTTGAACCTAGGTAAAAATTCCAACTATTCTTCTCCCTTTTTAAAAAAAAATTTATGCTTTACAGGTTGGACTTCATTCCTGGGATAAAGTCTAGAAAATTTAGGGTATAGTATTGTTCACATAATGGAATAGAAAAGTTAGGGTATATTATTTTTGGAATGAAGTCCACATAATGGACTTCATTTTTGGAATGAAGTCCATATAAAGGTTGGAGTTCATTCCAGGAATGAAGTCCACATAATGAAGTCCGTGCCTTAGAAAATTCAGGGTATATTATTGTTCTATGATGGACTTCATTTTTGGAATGAAGTCCATTATAGAAAATTTAGGGTATATTATTGCTCTATAATGGAATAGAAAAGTTAGTTTTGGAATGTAGTCCACATAAAGGACTTCATTTTTGGAATGAAGTCCACATAAAGGTTGGAGTTCATTCTCATGGATGAACTCTGGATACAAAATACCATTATGAAGTTCACATATAGATGTTAGGGGTTCATTCTCGAGGGTGAACTCGATTTTGATGCACAATACCATTATTGAATTGTTTTATATTTGTGTTTTTTGAATTATTTATAGCAAAGAAGAGACAGATATAATATGTTCACAATGAAGAGCATGTGAGTCTGCAGATTATTGTTGACAAGAATGAGAAGAATGGAGACTTGAATAATGAAGAAGCTGACACCATCAAAAAGGGTCAATCAGGGTCAGCCAGGGTCAACCAAAAATCTACAGTAAATCAAATCAACTGTAGTCCTCCTAGTTTCTCGATTGGGATGACACAGATAGTTGTTGAGCAAGCAAACAACATTGAGCCAGTATCACAGGTAGTTGTTGAAAGACAAGATTTGAATGATGAAGAAGTTGTTGAGCCAACAAACAACATTGAGACAATATCATAAATAGTTGCTGATTTGAATAAACATGGTCTTGGTTCTTCAGACAGTGATAAAACCCCAATTAAAGTTGTTGAAAGACACGGGATGACTACAAGGGGCAAAAAGGCAACAAGTGTGCTTGGAAAAGAGTACATCAGTGGATCAGACTACAGTGAATCGAAACTGAAGTTCAGATTCAGACTGCAAAGGAAAGAACAACTAAATGAAGAGAAGAACGTTGAGCAGAACGAACAACAAGTGAAGAATCGAGCAAGCAAGAAAGTTGTCTCAAAGACTCCTCCTAAACCTGCTGACCAGGAGAAGAATGCTGAGCAGAAGAAGAGAAAGAATGTACCTGCTGCTATCGAGAAAGAAAATCAAAAAGCTGCAGCAAGCAAGAAGAGAAGAGGAAATGAACCAAAGATCATCCTGCAGAGAAGAGAGAGCAAGAAAAGCAAATGAGAGCGTACATGCCCATTGTTCCAAATATGGGGGACCCGAAAAGTCTCCATACTTCTCCACATTGGACAGAGATCAAAAGAAATTGTTGGGTACCTTCTACAAACACGCTATGCAAAGGTAGGAAACACACAGAAAAATGAACTTCCATTCATCTATGTAGAGGTTTTTGTTTATATCCTTAATGTTGAAGTTTTTGTTTATCCTCCTGCAGTCAAGCAGCTTGGGTTATAGATGATGCAGCTAACAAAGCTCAGTTTGGTGTCCAAGGAGAACACATTAATGATCTAATGTTCAATAAAGACCTTGATGTCCTAATTCTTTTCTACTACTGCTACAAGAGGAAGATAGCAGAGCAAAGGGAGAGAGCAAAAATGGATAGCGAAGACAGCCAAGATCCACTGAAATACATCCACTTTGAGATTATGGCACCTACTGCATTTGTAAGTCCTTACTTAAAGAAATTTAGTGGCAACTCTTCATTATAACTATTGATGACACATAGTGAAGAAAACAGTTGATTCATTTAGCAAAGAATGAAGTCCACATAAAGGTTGGAGTTCATTCCTGGAATGAAGTCCACCTAAACTTGACTCCTCGTAGCATAAGTCCACATAAAGGTTGGAGTTCATTCCTGGAATGAAGTCTACATAATGGACTTCATTCCTGGAATGAAGTCCTATAAAGGACTTCATTTTTAGAATGAAGTCCACATAAATGTTAGAGTTCATTTTTATGATGTAACTGCTTTATTGATAGTATTGTGAATTTGAAAATTTATATATATATATATATATCTTTGCAGACATATTTCCATGATAAGAAAGTGGATGATAGGAAAGGTGAGATTGACGACTTCATAGCAAACTATGCCTAGCAAGACTCGGAGTTAATCATTCCAATGAACCTGCCCGGTGAAGGCAAATCAAAAGGGCCTATGGGTTTACACTGGCACCTGCTTGTTTTACGACATCGGAGACTATCAGTGGGAGCATTACAACTCACTCAAAAGAGGAGAAATAGGAGAAAGATGTGCAAATAATGCAAGGAAAATGGCTGCCTCTGCAAACCACACATTGATAAATGGTGGTGAAAAATGATCTAGAAAGAGGCTCGACTTAAAGATTGAGCAAATGCAGTGCCCTCGATCGGGTAGCACATCCGGATTGCCTTCTCAATACATGTTACTTGGATAAAGCGAAGTTGCAAGCCATTGCTCCCGAAATCTCAAAGATCGGATTCCGAGAGATGAAATGATAAAAAAGATGCAATGGTGGAGATACAAAATATCGTGCAAGCTTCTAAATGATGAGAAAGATGGATTAAGTTCGAGTGAAACAACTAATGAAGAATTTCTTAATAATCAACTGATTAAAGATGGTTGCAAAGACTGAAATGATTAAACCTTAGCTTCTCCAATGTCATATATAATCTGATCTACTTATTCTTTTAACTATAGTATTTTGGACAAGAGAAATCTTTGAAACAAATTTTTTTCTAAAAAATGGTATTTTGTCTATTAGATTAGCTTCTAATGTAATTGATACTCTAATATGTTTTATAGTTTCATCTATAATTGGATAGTAGATAATATCAATGTTTTGTCTTACTGTCTTATTTTCTAATGAATTTTGTAGAATGAATGTTCCTTTGATGTTTTTGCTGGACTACAGTTCGCCCCTCGTAATGGACTTCATTATTTGGAATGAAGTCTTGGAAAACTTCTACAAAATCCATAGAATGGACTTCATTCCAGGAATGAAGTCTAGTAAAAACTTATAGAGTCCATAGAATGGACCTCATTTTTGGAATGAAGTCTCGGAAAACTTCTACAGTCCATAGAATGGACTTCATTATTTGGAATGAAGTCTAGAGAAAACTTCTCTGGTCCATAGAATGGACTTCATTTTTGGAATGAAGTCTAGGAAAACTTCTCTGGTCCATAGAATGGAATTCATTTTTGGAAGAATTGACTTCATTGTTTGGAATGAAGTCTAGAGAAAACTTCTCTGGTCCATAGAATGGACTTCATTTTTGGAATGAAGTCTAGGAAAACTTCTACAGTTCATAGAATGGACTTCATTTTTGGAATGAAGTCTAGGAAAACTTCTACAGTTCATACCATATATATATAATTGCAGTCCATTCTGAACAATGAAGTATATATCCAAAAAACAAAAGGCAAATAACATTTCAAAAAAAGGAGTTCACAAAGGAGAACAAAGGAGTTCACAAAAATAAGTGCATATCCCCGTAAAAACCACCAATTCATATCCCAGAAAATGAAAAACAAAAATAGGTGCATATCCCAAAATGAAACAAAAAAAAGGAGTTCACAAAGGAAAACTAACACCCGAAAACTAATAAAAAGTTCAGCATACTACTCCAAAGATTAATACACGACAGTAGCTTTGTTGTGGTTCCCAATCTTCTTGCAATTGGAGCACTTCATAGGCCTCCTTTCCTTCTCATAAGCACTGCGAATACGCTTCTTTGGCGGTCTCCCGGAGGTGGCCTTGGAATACCAGGAAGGACTCTCTCTTCAGTTCATACGCCTCGGACTATCGTAGTTGGGAATTGGTCGAATCATGCGGGAGCATAAGAGTTGCGGAAGTGGTTTGAACCAAAGTAAGGTCAATAAACCTCAAAATATCAATACCACTCATAGTAATAGCAGCAGTGGCGTGAGCACAGGGGAAACCAAACACTTTCCATCTCTCGGCAAGTGCACGTCATCTCGCATCGATCAACAAAGATGCGAGCCGGGAGAGTGAACCTCATATATACCATTACCCGACTCTAAGAACATTCCATGGACGACCTATATCGACATGTGACTTGAGTAAAGCTTTGTATATGGGAGTCAAACTATCCCGATAAGTTCTACCAAGCTCACGCCTTTCTCGAACTCATCCTCACAATCTTTATCCCGAGCTCATCAACAAGAGCACTGGAGGCGCATCCCTTTCACGATGAATCCAGTTTTGAAAGACTCGCAATACTTTATGAGTGTGTGCCATACCTACATCCTACGAAGAAAGCATTTGCCCAAAGGCTTGGGATCGATATTTCGATGTACTTGGCAACCCACTCACATCCTATGGTGCACATCTTATTCAAAGCAGACTCATATTTGGCAACGCTCGTAGCAAGATGCACTTTATGGAACAAATCCACGAACTTGTTTATACTTCTCATGTCCTTTTTTGATAGGAAGGTTATTCTTCGATGATAAAAACAAGAACTATGATAAGAGTTGGGAAAATACTTGGGAATACTTTGCTTCAGCCCTTCATGACGATCAGTGATAAAAGTAATAGGACGAGAGTCGACACAATGCTGCAAGTTTTCCATGAACCACTCCCAACCTTCAATGTCTTCAAAATGAACTAAAGCAAACGCAAAAGGGAAGAAACCTACAGAAATGAAAGAAAACAATGGAACTAAAAAGTGAGTCTATAACTATAACTTTTATATAACTTCATTCTTGGAATGAAGCCTATAACTATAACACCAGAAAACAATAGAAATCAATATAATACCAGATAACAAAATAGAAATCAGTATCTATAACTTTTCTAGGCTTCATTCCTGGAATGAAGTCCATTCTGTATAAGATGGACTGTAGAATCAAATATCTATAACTTTCCTAGACTTCATTCCAAAAATGAAGTCCATTCTCAGTATAAGATGGACTCGTAGAATCAATAACTATAACTTTCCTAGACTTCATTTTTGGAATGAAGTCCATTCTCAGTATAAAATGGACTCGTAGAAAACTAATCAAAGTAGAAACTAATCAAAAGTACCTTGGTTCCCATTCACACCAAAGTGGCAGCCATCAATGTTCCCTTGAATCTCCCAAAGGAGAAATGTTGCATCACAAGAAAGCATAGGACGAATGAACCGGTATCCTTCCATACAGCAAGAAAACATATGAAAAGCCTCTGAAAACGTTTAGTCACTTTATCATATTCAAACTTGATATAGCTTCCAGGATTGGTAGCCTTTATTGCTTCAACATACCAAACAAGATCTGTATAACTTTTTACATCATCGCCACATATCTCTCGCCTTAGATGCTTCCTTCCCTTTATAAGCATGGTGGTATTTTATGTTAATACCGTAACAACTCTTCACCTGAGCAACCATATCCTTGGTCTTTAAAGACGGATTAGACTGTATTTGATCCTTGAATAGATGTTTTATCAATTTTTTCTTCACAGGTGGTTCCTTCAGCTGATAAGCACCACCACATTTGTGCTCCCCATTGAATTCCTTGATAGCAAAGACATTTTTCACGTATCAATTGGAATACAAAGTGCGTATACCAAGGACACTTTTCTCGCATCCCTACCACACTTGGCTGTGTACCTAAGTCTATCATTCTTAATCTTTTCAATCAGTATAACCGGACTTGCAAAGAATATTTGCCGACGCCTAAGCGAACCTCATCAACACCACCATGAAAAACTTGACCAACACCTTTAAAAATATCTTCCCACCCTGATAAAAGAGGTTTTAATTCCTCATGACCTTCCGTCGTATTTAATCTTTGAAGTCTCAAGTGAACCCACTACATGATTCATCATCACCGAGCGATCGCGTGGAAATACCCGGATGAAGAGGTAGAAGAGGTAGAAGCACCACCATTAGAAGCCTCCTCAACATACAAATTAAAACTAGGCAATTCCTTTGAACAAGTAACAACAATTAGTCCTTGAAGAGAATAATCACAATTGATGACAAAGATTATAACAACCTTCGCCATCCCTAAATCTTATGCTACGAGGAGTCAAGTTTCTCCGATAATCACAAACATGCATTTTGAGGTCACGCATCATCGTATCTAAAGAAACTTCAAAGGGAATACTATCCCCTTTGTAGTACACAACTGCATAACAACTTGAGAGCGCCATACTGAACCTGAAAAATGAAACAAAATAACTTCATTCAATAACATTCTAACAGATAAACAAATGCAGCAACACTACTTATTCCTTAAAAAGAGTTCATTCGTTAACATACTAACATATAAACTAACTATAAACAAAGCAGCAAAGTACTTCTTCCTTGACAAAAGAATGAACTTCACTCATGGAATGAAGTCCATTAAAACTCTCTATAGTCCATGCAATATAATGGACTTCATTCCCGGAGTGAAGTCTAGAAAACCCTCTCCACCCATACCATAGAAAAATGGACTTCACTCCAGAATGAAGTCTATCAAAACTCTCTCCATTCCATGCCTTAGAAATGGACTTCACTCCAGAATGAAGTGTATTAAAACCTCTTCATTCCATGCCATAGAAATGGACTTCATTCCCGGGAGTGAAGTCTATTAAAACCTCTATAGTCCATGCCATAGAAAATGGACTTCACCCGAGAATGAAGTCTATTAAACTCTCTATAGTCCATCCAATAGAATGGACTTCATTCTTGGAATGAAGCCGTAACAACAGAATGACTTCATTCGTTAACATCCTAACAGATAAACAAAGCCTTAACAAAACGACTTCATTCATTGCTATTAAAATTAAAAAAAACAAACTAATCAAAGAAAAAATTAGCTGATCTATAGAATTACTTCAAATCAAGGAAAGGATTGCGTGAAAACTTACCACAGAAGAAGAAGAATTCGATCGTAATTGGAACCGTAAAACACCAATATCTCGAATCTCCAACAAAGATATCAATCATGATTCCAAACACCAATCTCCGAATCTGTGATTCCAAAAATCAACTCCAACAGAATCAATAATCAACCGAATCTTCAAAAACAAATCAACCTCCGTAATCAATCAATTCCAAATCAACCTCCGTAATCAAATTAACTCTGAAATCAAGTTAATCTGCTGTAAATCGGATCGATCTTGGTATCAAGATCGAAATCTCGAAAGATTTCGTAAACCATAGAAAAAAAAATCTGCAGCGAGAGAAGAACTTCCACAGGAGAGAGAAAATAAAAACTGAAACTGAGAGGTTTTCTGCTTATATATGTCGGTAAAAGGACCAAATAATAAAAATTTAGGACCAAACGATAAACTGAGCACGTGTAGGGGTGTTTTGGTAACAGAAAAATAATATTCTGTGTGGGTGGACAATACCCTAGGACCAAACCATAATTTCTAGGACCAAACTATAATTTAATTGTCCAAAAAGGACCAAACAGACACATGACTGGGTCAATAGGACTAGACTCATCCTAATATATTATTTCTAGGACCAAGTGGTATTTCTTACTTTTTTTATTGATAAGGGTCCCACAAAACACAATATAATATACTATTTTAATAAAATTTGCCAGTTTTACCATAGTAGGGAAACTAGTTTGCCATGCCATGTGGCATGCCAAAACAACTTTTATATTAGCTCCCATAGGAACCGACCTTACTCACGACCTTGTCAAAACAACTGGAAATTCTTGGGGTTATATATGTCAGCAGCGAGGTCACTGTTCAATTATGGCCAATGGGTTTGCACATTCTTGTCCTTGAGAATTCGTGATAAGCACAAAATCAAAAGAAACTTCAAACATGTGTAATTATTCAATGGTGTCCCATACAAAAATTATAGTCACCATTAAAAATGTACACAAAATTGGTCAATTAACCCAATAATGATAATTTTTGGGTGAAAAAGACATGTAAAATTTGATACTGTTTGAAAATGTAAAAATAGCCAGCATGTAAACAATTTCATCCTACCCATTTTTCAAATATTTTTTCTTATTTTTAATTTACATCAGGATGCATCCAATTTCACCCTCGCTATTTTTTTTTAAGTTTAAGCCAGGATGAATCCAGATTCATTCTTGCTATTTTTTGGTGTCCATTTCACCCATACTAATTTTTACTCGTCCATTAGAACCATGTTTCAAAAATATTTGGGCAATTGACTTAATTTCTCAAAAATGTACTTCTCTGCATATTCGTGAAAGCGAATGAAATCCAAAAGGCCAGTAATTTTTTCTTTTCTTTTTTTTGCAATTTCTTAAGATTATCGCAATTCACGTCTATGAAAATCAGTCGCAACAAAAACGTCAAACCAAGACTGTGTAAAGAAGATCCGAATTCCATCAGTATTATTATACTACTGAAAATATACATAGGCATCAGTTTATGTTTATTGATTGCAGATTTGTAGTTATATTCATTAAGATTTGCTATATCATGCTAAGACGCAACATTAAGTGCTTGCAAATCATGGATGGGTTTATTTCAACAGCTACAAGGACAATACTCGAGTAGGATTGATCCGAGGCAATTCTATTTAGTTAGGACTTCTATTTTCAGTTTAATGATTTCGTTATAAACTTCTATTTTGGTTAGACCGGGTCTTATGGGGATGCCCAAGCTCTTCCCAAATACCTTTACACATCAGCCTGGGAAGAGCCTAGCTCTTGTGGTTGTTCCCGGTTTTAAGAGAAAAACGGATGATAGTTGTCCGGTTTTTTATTTGTTGGGTCCACCAATTACAGAAACCCCACTTAATTCTCTATTGGTCCCACTAAATTTTACCAAAAACGGATAATGATCGACATGTATATACAAGTTGTTAGATTTTTATGCTAAAATCTCTCTTGGCCCCACCAAGTTATAAGAGTTTTAAGAATACAACGGATAATCATTATCTGTTTTCACCTTTTTGAAAAACGGCTAATGGTTAACCGTATCCGGAATCTTCCCGCGCACCAGGAAAGGCTTGCGGGAAGAGGGGCTTTAAGTGACGGCTTTTTTGTTTGGGAAGACCTTGGGCATGCCCATAAGACCCAGTGTTATAAACTTCATATCTAGTAGTTGCCTAAAGTTAAAATTGGGGTCCAAAAATTGCTTTCCTGATTGGTCTGCGATCAGTCATTCATGCCTATTACTATTTCTTCTTAAATGGCTGTGATTGATTTATATTTACGTTCTCATTGTTACATCTCTCACTATCTAACTTAATTGTATAAAGATATTTTTCATCTTTTTGTGAGTCTAATCAAGCTTTTCTGATGGACATACAAACTAAGCAGTTGGCCGTCCATCATATGCTACTAACAACCAAACTAGCTCTGCCGACTCTTTTGCCTTTAGTATATGTGTCTAACATTTTTGTCTCGTCTAGCGTTACATACACACAACGTAAACTATAACGACATGTATAAAGTTTAAACTCAATTTACTTACCAATTGAGAAGCTTTTAGTTAAGGGCTGGAACAGTGACACTTCTACTCTAGTAGACAGGCGGTTCGTTTGTCTGCATCATTACTGTGTATAGTCATCAAACTTATTAACTGGTCAGGATCACCCCTTATTGCAAAGCTAGTGCGCGAGATGAGCGCAAATGCGCTTGAAAGTGCTTACAAACCAAGCAGAGAGGCAAAGCACCCCTGGAAACCCAAAACCCAACAGACTAAACAAAAAATGTTTATATAGCTTTGATCAAAAGACCACTGCACATTGATCCTAACTATTGGTCATCTATGGAAACATCAAACATGCATGACGCTTGCGTCTTGCTGGAGACTGGAGTATATTTCACTCCGTGATTTCGGGTAGACGTATGTACGAGACCATGGCACGTACAGTGATTAGTTTCCAGGACACGACAGATCATTCATGAGAACACCAGATTACAAAAGCAGGGTTGTGTTGTTTTTGGTTCTAAAACTTCAAAGTAGTTTGTTAGTTCATTCAAAGAAAGATAAATTACCTTTTTCCTAAAAAACAAAATTTGTAGATATGTATATGGGGACTGATTGAGGGGCATTCACATTGAATGATAGATCAAAAATCAAAAACCAAAAATTAAAAAAAAAAAAAAAAAAAAAAAATAAAGAGAAAAAAGACATTGAATGCCACGCGGTTTTGTGTGGCAGAGAAGAGAGAGGAGTTTTGGCAGAGCTGACTTTTGTTAAGGTCATCTTCGCAGAGTAAATGCGTTTGCTGTCCTCTTTTGACTCTTTGGTATCCATTTGTCTCTTTGGTGGTCAGCGTAGTATACACTTCTATCACACAGTCTCTCCTCTTTCTATAAATAACATAGACTAGTATACTTTCTTGTATTGGACTCTTGTGCATCTCATCACCTCTCTATCTCTTCTACTACTCTCTAGTGATCATAAGGTTTCCTTTTTGGAGAAAACGTTATAGAAAAGTGAAGACTTGTGTTTTGTTTTTGTACCTCAATATAAACAATCTAAAGAGAAGAAGTGGTGATAGAGAATCTAAAGTGAGAAGTGTTTTTTAGAAGTAAAAAAATTTAAGAGATCAAAATGGGCAGGCCACCTTGCTGTGATAAAATTGGAATGAAGAAAGGGCCATGGACACCTGAAGAAGACATACTTTTAGTTACTTATATTCAAGAACATGGTCCTGGCAATTGGAGATCTGTTCCTACTAGTACTGGTAAGTAAGATTATTACGGTTCTGATTGATTAATCAAGTCTTTCTTCATTCCCATAAAATATACCACCAAAGTTGGTTTTGTTTATAGTTTTAAGACTAAAATATTGCATTCTACGCTTTCAGTACTCATCTTCTTCATTTTATGCATGACAGGTTTGCTTAGATGCAGTAAAAGCTGTAGACTTCGATGGACTAATTACTTAAGGCCTGGTATCAAAAGAGGTGAATTTACTGATCATGAAGAATCCATGATCATACATCTCCAAGCTCTTCTTGGCAATAGGTATGTGTTATCATCTCTCACTTGTTTAGTCTATCTTTTACTGCCTGGCAAGCTTCGACTTGGGGCTGTCGATTTTTGATACGTTTAGATTTTGGTTTTAATGTATATTGGTGGTGTTAATGTGCAGATGGGCAGCGATAGCTTCATACCTTCCGCAAAGAACAGACAATGACATAAAGAATTATTGGAATACCCATTTGAAGAAGAAGCTAAGAAAAACTCAAACAGGCTGTAGTGATGAGCATGATTTAAATAGAGATGGGGGGCCATCATCACCATCAACATCGTCAAATTTAGATCAAAAAAGAACAACAGTAGGATCTAAAGGGCAATGGGAAAGAAGGCTTCAAACTAATGTAGATATGGCAAGACAAGCTCTTTATGAAGCCTTATCTATCGATCATACTCATCATAAACCCACACCAAATAACTTGTCGGTTCCTTCTTCAACTTCCACTGCTTCAATTCATGACAACTCTTCATTCAATAGTATGATGAACATGAAACAACAACAAATCTTAGCTCCTCTAGCAACGACTTCTACAACTCCTTATGTTTCAAACACCGAAAACATCTCAAGATGGCTACAAGGATGGAAGAACAATAATAACAACTCAACATCATCAACAACATCGTCGACAAAAGATAATAAACACGTTAGATCTTCATCAGAAAGTACACAGAATTCTTTCATCAATTATTCATCAAATACTACAGCTACCAGTGAAGGAACTCCGCATAATCATCATCAAGGTTTTGTTCATCATCTACACAATAATAGCGATGATATTTTATCCCCTGAAGCAGCTTTGGAATCATTTTTGAGTTTTGATAATTCTTCGTCATCAACCATTACCACCACTCCTACTCCAGATGTTCCGAAATGTGAATTACTTGAAAAGAACTTTTTCATTTACGAGACCAGTAAACAAGGTTCGCAGAGTAGTAGCGATAATACAACAGCACAAGTTCCATTCTCAATGCTTGAGAAATGGTTGTTTGATGAAGGTATTAATACTCTTCAAGAAGATCATCAACATCAACATAATCATCATCAAGCTGGTTTTCTCACTCTAGCTGACACTGCTGATTTGTTCTTGTCATCATAGTTAATTATGTAGAATGTTTTGCTGTTGTTTTTCTTTGTTAATTAATCTTTTTTTTTTTTTTTTTTTTTTTTTTTTTTTGACTTTAATATTAAGGCCTTGGAACAGATATACTATAATTAGTGGAAGTCAAGTTTGGCCTGAGTGATGAAAATCGATCAAATATATGGATCGTTTCATCAACTTGTTAATGTAGTAAAAAAAAAAAACAAGTGTAAATTTGAGAATCTGTGTCTCACTATATATATACATAATGGGTTCTTGTATCAAGTGAATTTATTTGTCAAGAAAATTAAGTGGAAGTGTATATTATCTAGCTATTGCTATTTTTATTGATCAGCAAAATAAACAGACTAATGAAAAGCCACCAGGGGTGACAAAGAGTTACAAGATCGGAAAAAGGACCACCCAAAGGTTGGACCTAACAACATTGCCCAAAGAGATACAGGAGCAAAAACTTAGAGAATTGCCAGTTAACAACTAATTGACACGAGTAATTAAGACCTCTAAAAGCTTCTTCATTAGTGCAGCAGTAGGCCTGCAGTGTTGCTTGAACTATAGCTTGCTCAACTGAAAGCCCTTAAATTTGTTGTTAAAGGCTATGTCATTGCGAACTTTTCATGCAGTCCAAGCAATCGCGCTGCCGGGATCTAGCCCAAAGCTGTTTACCTGCCAGATGTTAATGATCTGCATTACCAGTTTACAAGAATTGTATCAATGCAATTTGGCAATACCCAACGAACTTCCTAGTTGGGAGGAAAATGCTGCCATATTTGCATGGTGTCTTTGTAGTGGAAGATAATAAGATGGGGGGTTTTTAGTACATTGTGCTTAGCACAAAGGTAGCAGGCATAGGTTATAAGAAGACCATTCCTCCTTAGCATATCAAGAGTTGGAAGAGATGCAACCAAAGGAAAAACCAGATCTTGTACGGCCATTTTGGTGACCATATCAATGGGTTTCAGGCAATCATGGCAGTTTCAGGGATATCCCTACCAAATTAAAATCGCTATTCTGACATGTTTGGCGTGTAATAGTAATGGTGTATCAGGTATTCATGTAAAGACTTGGGAGTTGGTACTTGGTGCATGTATTTACCCATTGTTTTAACAGAGAAGTTGAAATATTTTTTAAGAACACACTCAATAATCACCCAAATAAATGAAATCACTATATATGGTTACTGTGGTTTGTGGAAACTAATAGTATTAATGGAGGTTGTTAAGGTGGTTGTACTTACTTAATTTTGTAATTATTTTAACAAATGAATTAGCTAGAATGTTGACTTGTGTAGTAACATCATCTGTACCGTACTGTAATTTATATCTTGAATAATGATCTAATCTAACTAGTAATAGAATGGGAACATTAATTAAATACCCCTCCTTTTCAAGGTCTTCTAAAAATATTCCTAAGAACTTCACAAATACCCCTAAGGGGTTATTTTAAGTGGATAATGAAAATGAACTAGTATTTTTTTGGATAATGAAAATGAACTAGTATGTTCTGACTTGTGTGAAAACGTCAACCCAACCTCCTACGGAGGTTGAATTGACTTAATATAATCTTAGATGTGCCAAAAATTATACCCTAAAACCTTAAAATATACCCTTTAGGGGTATTTATAAAGTTCTTAAGGGTGTTTGTGAAGACCCATGAAAAGGAGGGGTATTTATTAAATTCCCACTAATAGAAAATGGGTAACCAACATCTTTAGATCTTACTCAACTAATTAAGCATTCGTTCCACAAAATAGAAACCTGATCAGTCTGACAAAAGTAATGCCTGAGGATGACAAAACCTTCCTAACCTTGTCATTTAGAACTTGAAGTCATCACTCTTCTCGAAGGCCATAGTATGAAGCGAAGATCGAAGTGATGCAAAAAAAAAAAAAAAAAAAAAAAAAAAAGAAAAAAAGTCAAAACAGTAAGAAATCTAGAGGCAGTGGGTCCAGAATTTAAGCAGTCAAAGAGAGAAAAGGCACGTTATACGTACAGTAAAAACGTTATTGGCTACTCATTCCCTTACATGTGTCCTTCCGGCATTGAATACCATGTGGTGTTTGACTATTTATCCTGCAAAATTCTGCAATAGAAGGATTATTAAGGTCAACCTCATAAATTACAACGGTTTATAAGATTCCGGGCCCGAACGGTAAAAATATGTTTCCAACGGCATATAATTGGCATACTCTAAAAGTGTAAAGCCTAGTTTGGTATGGCCGTGAATTTTAGAAAAGTGTTTTTCTGTTGTGCGTTGCTGTGCTGTGGAAAAATCTGCATGACGTTTGGTAAACTATAATTTAAAAAGCACTGTGCAATTAACAAACTGTAAATTCTGTTTGGTAAACTGGTATTTAAAAGTGCTGGTGATGTAGTTAATGACGAAAATAGACATATTTCAAAAATTAGTTTTAATACAATTTTATTATAATAAATTATATTTCTAATTTTAATATATTTAATAAAATATAAGTAATATTTTTTTTAATTGTTTTTATTATTTAATTAATTAATTTATGATTATGGTTTGCTATGAAAATATTATTATTTTAATATTTTGATGTGATTTAATTTTAATTTATTTTTCAAACTTAAAATTATGTAGTTATTATATTTGATACTACACACTGAGCAACTGCAGTGGGACGAGTAAAACTAAAGACTAAAAACCAAAAATAAATAAAAGATATGGTTTTAGTCCGTGGTGAGACGCTACGTTGGAGGAGTAAATTTGGTGGAGCGGAGTTACAGTGGTTCGTCTGACATGGGGCGTAGATGTTAACTGCGTTTGGGTTGGACGTAACTTTAATTTACGCCTGATGTTGGGCGGAGTCTAAAGTTGCGTTTGGTGTGGAACGTAATTTGTAAAACCGCCCCATGGAGAGACGTAATCCAAAACTACGCCTGACGGTGACGGGGCGTAAATACAAAATACGCCTGATGGGGCGCAACTTGGGACTGCGCCTGATATGGCGTAACTTGGAACCGCACCTGATGGGGCGTAACTTATGAACTGCGCCTGTTGGGCCCATCATCAACAACACCATCATCGAGAGACTGAGTGAAAAAAAAAAGATAGATAAAGATAGAGATGGGAGAAAGCCATGGATCATCATCAACACCATCATCGTTTTCAAGTTTGAGATCATATGGAAAAGCAATAATTGAGATCCCCAAAAGATTACACCGAAGGGCCTAAGTTGAGGGTAACAACAACATTTGAAGAGATGAGCCGAGTTAAAGCACGATCCGGTTCAGACATGCATAAAAGTTTAAGATGGTATGATTTGGTTGGGTTTGGAATTGGTGGTATGGTCGGTGCTGGTGTTTTTGTTACTACCGGTAGAGCTACTAGGCTATATGCTGGTCCGGCTGTTATTGTTTCATATGCCATTGCTGGAGAATAACTGTTTCTGGACTACCTGATGGGTTTAATCAACTTGATTTCATTGCTGTTGCTGTCATTTTGATTATTTCACTCATCATTTGTCACAGGTAATTCATGCAATACTTGGGTTTCAACAATTTCTTGAAAGAATTCAGAGAATTTAATCGATTTGAAACTTACTCTGTTTGTTTTGTTTTTGTTTTACAGTACAAGAGAAAGTTCAGTGATGAATATGGTGTTGACAGCTTTGCACATACTGTTTATAGGATTTATTATAGTGATAGGATTTTGGAAAGGAGATTCAAAGAATTTTACACAACCAAATGAATCCAGATAAAAACCCAAGTGGGTTTTTCCCCTACGGAATATCAGAGTTTTTAATGGAGCGGCAATGGTTTATCTAAGTTATATCGGTTATGATGTCTGTTTCAACAATGGTCAAGAAGTTAGAAACCCAATAAAAGACATCCCAATTGGTGTTTCTGTTCTGTCTTTCTTGTCACCGTTCTCATCGTTTGATGGCTGCATCAATGTCTAAACTTGTTCCTTATGATCCACTTGTACTTATAATTGCGCCCGTAACATAAAGCAGTACTTATAATTGCGCCTCATGTAGTAACAAAGGTACTAATAATTGCGCCCGTAGTCGCGGACTTTAAAATCACGCCTGGCCGACGTAATTTGTAACTACGCCCGAATGAGGCGCAATATTAACGTGCCGCTTGGTATCAGCGCAATGTGAACTACGCCCATCGGGCGAGTCTAAAGTTACGCTTCAATCAAAGCGTACATTAAAGTTACGTCTCACTACCAAACGCAAATTACAACTACGCCCCAATCAAAGCGTAGTGTCAAATTACGCTGCACCATAACTAAACCAAAGACCAAATATAGTTTGGTTTTTAGTTTTAGTCTCGGTATTTAGTCTTTACTCCACTCGTAGTGTCTGCCACCAAAAATTTGGTTTTAGTCGAGCACTGTGGTTGCTCTAATATCATACAGAGCTTGTGGTTGGTAACCTAGCTAGCTACAAGCTGGGCTCCAACACCTCTTTGAATAAGTATTTATTAAATATTTTATTTGGAGCCCAGCTTGTTGCTAGGTTGCCAACCAATAGTTTTGTATAAGTCTTACCAAGTGTATTTTAATATTTATTAAATTTTTTATTATTTTATATAATAATTTTAATAATACTTGTATTTATTATTTTAAATAAAAAATGAAAAAATAGAGAAATAAAATGAAATTATAATTATAATGTGAAATGTACAATATTTGAGGGTAAAACTTGTCTTTATAATAAATTAACAAGGTTAAAATAGAGAATCGCTTAAATCGAACTATGTGGGTCCACACAACTGCTTTCCCGCTTTTAAAAGCTAGTGCTGAGTAGCTTTTAAAAGTAGGCCTAAAATGAAAGTGCTTTTCTCCAAAAGCACTTTGAATTTTTTTTACCAAACACAATTTTTGGTAAAAGTTTGTTACAAGTTTGTTACAAAGTGCTTTTGGTTGAAAAAAAACAATCCCAAACGGGGCTTAAATCTCATCTTCGAGTACCAAATCTTGGTTTGATGGTACAGCGAGGCGCGATGGCAGAACTACAAATGTAGGATACCCGGGGGTGGGATCAGTTTGGGTAAGCCCGGCTGTAGGCGAACCAACAAGGTGTTGAAAAGTTAACTTAGTTCGGGAGTAGTTATTAATCGACTGCTATTCCAGGGGAATTAGAAAAGTAGGAATTATTATTTAGTCCACTTTTTCATGACCCAGTTAATGGTTAGTCCACCTATGAAAAACAGTTACTCCCTAGTACTAGATTATTTACTCTCTAGTCCAAAAACTTCGTGGAAATTATAAAGTGTATTTTCTAAATGCCTAAAACACCCTTCCAGGTCTAATTAGTATCAACACATGTAAATGTTACTAGTAGCTATGTTACTACATACTAGTAATATCAACCTGGCGAGATTGGGGTATACTTAAACTAATTGGGGTGTACCCAATAAGACAAAATCTGGTCATTATGAAGTAAAACCAAGCCACCCCTTAACCTTGTATTTTCTAAATGGCTAAAATGCCCCCACAATGATTAGCACTAATTTAATTAAAATGATTAGATTAGTTAAATTAGTTAGATTAGTTAGTTGATTTATAAGTTGGGTTTTAGAAATAATTTAGAGAGAGAAGTAGAATGAATTAGTAGAGGAAGTTTTTTTTTTTTTTGGGGGGAAGTTATGGTTTTTGAGAAATTTGTGATATGAGTGATTCAAATCCTGATTTTGAAGTGGGGGAATCTTCTAACTTTCCTCCTACATATGAGTACTTGTATGATGATCTACCAGACCATGATCAAATGGATTACATGCATGACCCTCACTTTTATTTTCCTCAAACTCATGATGGGTATGAAAGTGATGAATATGTTGAGCCAAATGTAGAATCCAATGAGCAAGAAGAAGAGAATGGAGCTGCAAGTAATTAGGTAGACAACCTACGTGGTGAAGATTGTGATTTTTCCATGCAAATGATGGATTTTGGTTTTTTTTCTTCAGTTTTGCTTCCCAGGGTCGGCAAGGTCGACGCTTGTCGATCATGCCGACCAACCACGCCGGCGTGGTTTGTAATTGAACAACGTGCCGACTTTTCATGAGCAGTATTCGTGTCGGCAGGGTAGAAAATCGACACCATGCCGACTTTAAGTTTTACAACACAGGATTCGTTACTTGAAAATGCTTAAGCCGACATTTTCAAGTTTTCGAACCTTGCCGACTCTTGTCTGGTCGGCCCTGTTAAATTTTTCTTACGTGCCGGCTGTTTTGTTGTCGGCAGGGTTTTATATGTAGACCTTGCCGAATTTGGTAATACATATCAACTAACTTTTGATGTTTTGTAGATTGTTGCATTGGTACCGATGACGGATCAGCCTCAAGCTCAGAAAATTAGGGGTCCTGATACTTCCGCACATTACGCTAATGATTTGGAATGGAAGGAAAAAGACGACGCGGTCAATTGGATTTTTGAGAAAGCCAAAGAGAAGATGTGCGTTCTAGTGAAAAATACCCAACAAAAAGATACGCGGTTTGAAATGGTACGCGAGTGTTATGGGTTTCCGGAGGAAAGTCACAAGAGAAAGGGTTATGTGTATGATAAGAAGACGACTAGGGTGTACAAGAGGAAGTCAAAGAAGTGTGGATGCCCATTCAAGATTATTTTTTGTAGGAACAAAGAAACCGACAACGTGTGGAGAATGAGTAGAGTTGATGTTGGTTAGCATAACCATAAAGATCCGGAAACTCTTGTTGGGAATTGTCAAGTTGCCAAGTTGAAACCGCACGAGTTCGAACAAGTAAGAACAAGTTGGGGAATTAAACCAAGTAAGCTCCTAAGTAAATTCAAGACGGATGACCGCGTAACCTTTCTTCATTGTCTACAATTTATGCGGCCAAGGCAACTATTAAAAGAATTGAATGGGATGGAAGAAAGGTGATGGAAGAATCACAATGGTTAATACACAAATACAACTACACGGTGAGACACCATGAGTCATCGGAGGGGAAGGTAGATCGTATTTTTCTTGCGCATCCCGATATGATTCAATTGGCGCGTTGCTTTTACCAAGTTTTGTTCATGGATTGTACTTATAAGACTAATAGGTACAACATGCCTTTGTTGAACACTGTTGGACAAACCTCGGATAAGCAATCGTTCACGGTGGCATGGTGTTTTATGGATCGTGAGAAGGATGATAGCTATATTTGGGCATTGGAAACTTTGAAGCTTCTCTACCACGAAGACGAGACTCCCGGGGTTATAGTCACCGATAATGAGCAAGCAATAATGAACGCCGTGAGGATAGTCTTTTCCAATGCACAAAATTTCCTTTGCACTTGGCATATACAATGCAATCTTAGAAAGAATTGTTGAAGTCATATCCAAAAACCGAAGGCAAAGAAAGGAACTAAACGTGTCAAAGAGGAAGATGAACGTCTCAGCAAACTAACTAAAGAGGAGAGAGAGAAGGAAAAAGAGAAAGAAGACGAAGAATGGAAAGAAGGTGAGATCAAGTTTGGATTATTCATGAAAGCGTGGGATAAGGTGATTTGGTCGATGAGTGTTGCAAGATATGAGATAAACTTGAAGGAGTTCGAGGAAGATTGGGGGACTAATTACCCCAAAGTAGTGGAATATTGCAAGAAACAATGGTTGAAGCCACACAAAGAGAGGTTTGTGTATGCTTTTACTTACGACTATAAACATCTCAAACTTGAATCCACAAGTATGGTAGAGCAAGCTCCTGGGAGACTAAAAGGTCTACTTTTCACAAGTCAAAATGGGATTGTGACGGTGCAACATGCTATCCATGGGTACACTAATAATGATATCAACAAGATAAAAAAGCAATTCCAAGAAAGTAGCTTCCGGAAGTTGAGGGAGTTTAAGGAGGATAATTGGATGCTTGTTGGTATACATTGCAACGTCTCGCATTGGGCAATACGTTTTATGATGAAACATCTCGCTTTGTTTAAAAAGTATAAAAAGTATGACGACCCAAGCACTCCTTGTAAGTGTAGGATAATGAAGGCTATCGGACTTCCATGTCGTCATATGCTTGGTAGGTATAAAACTCACATTCCTCTTGATGATATCGATCCTTATTGGAAGCAATTATCTTTCAAACCGGCTCCAAGAGAAGATCCCGGTGAAGATTTTGGCGACATGGAACTTGGGAGAATAATCCTCGAAAAGTACCCCAAGTTGAATAGGTTGGACAAACAAACTATGAAGCACAAGTTGATGCCGATTGTTTACCCTTTTATGGAAGAACTTCAAGAACCGGCGAAACAAGATCCAACGGGTAGATCACCTACCACAAAGACGAGGGCGGAAGAAAGAGAACAAATTAAAGAGTATTTGAGTACAAAATGCGATCAATCCGAAAGGGAACAAATTAAAGAGTATTTGAGTACAAACTGCGATAAATCCGAAAGGGAACAAATTAAAGAGCATTTGAGTACAAAGTGCGATCCATCCAGACATGTTTATACCGAGGCGCAATACAAGGAGGAGCTGCCTAAAAAGAAAAGAGGTCGTCTGCGGAAAGAAACAACTACACCAACGGTTTCAAACTTGAATCCAAATGACACTCCACTTCTTGAGAGTCAAGCAAGTGTGGAATTTGTTGGAAAGAAAATAGGTCGGCCAAGGAAGGATTCAACTACACCACGGTCTCAAACTTGAATCCAAATGACACTCTACCTCTTGAGAGTCAAGCAAGCCAAGGAGATGTTGCGAAGAAAAAAGGTCGTCCAAGGAAGGTAGTATAACCGGTGTTGCAAGAGTATCGCGTACAACTCCCTCCAATTATTCAAGTGGGTTTCACGTTGTCTCACAACAATTGGGACACCTAAGTGGAGCGGTTGAGGGGAATCTCACCCAATGCCAATACATAAGAAAGAAGATGGCCGCCCGACTAGAAAACGACAAGGAGTTTTATATCTCAATGATGCTAGAAGGTTCCATGGAGGACAAAGAAGCAAATTTTAAAGATTTGCTAACTAGTGTTAAAGGCCCGGAGGGAAATGCACCGATCAAATGGGAGCATTGGTTGAGAATGCCATAATGTGGCCATCTATTGGCGGATACGTGGAATTGCGTGGTACATTTTTTTAGTAAGGGACTATCTATAGCATTTGCACCGAAACATGCGGTTTGCGTAGAGAAACTCAAGCATAGAAGAATTGTCATGGCTTTGGTGGATAAAAATCATTTTATTGGTCTACAACTTAACAAGGAATGTCCATTACCTCCTCTTTGTATGTTTAGTTTTTGGGAGAAGTTCACAAACAACAAGAGCAAGGAATGGATGAAACTTTATGAGGACAACATGTACCTTTGGAATGTTTTAGATGAGTCTAGGGAATGTCCCATAGATTTGACTAAACTCCCTCCAATAAATTTGAGTGATGATTGATTATGGTAGGAACTAAGGAATCTTTTTGGAGTACTTTTGTAATCGCATTCGTGTTTTGTGTAATGTACTTTGGCATACTACAAATGAATAAAATGGATGTGGGTTTTTTTGTGTATACTCCTTTGGTCGGCATTGTATTTGTCAAACTACCCTGCCGGCCCTCCTAGGGTCGGCATGTTATTAATTCGTTAGGCTACCGGCTGCACTGCATGAAAGCACAAGAAAATAGGCCTGGAACGGTCGGCAAGGTTTTTCCTCTTACAGTGCCGACTGTCCCAGGGTCGGCAGGGTCTTGGTTTCGTCAGGTTGCCGACTTTTATCTGGTCGGCATGGTTGTTGAGGTTAACAATGCCGACCAAAACAGACAAAAAAAATTGTTCCTGGATGTTATCATGCATTAAGTCGGCAAGGTTTATGAGGAGACACCATGTCGACTCAGTAAAACTCTAATATTGTCTAAAACTGCACAAAAAAGAATAAGTTCTAAAGCAACTGAAACTAAAAATTAACATAAGTTTAACAAGTCTAAAACCACAATCTAAGAGTTCAAAACAAACATAATTTAAGAGTTCAAACCACAATCTAAGTTTCTAAATCAAGTGAAACATAATAACGTTTGAGAATTTCATGGATCCTTCTCATTGTTATTATTTTCCTCCCCATCACTAGCTTTTTCACCATCACTAGCTTTTGCACTAGCATCAGCTTTTGCTTTTCCCTTATCTGGACCTATGTAGTTACCGGCCTCATTGTAATAGGGGTTCACTCTAGAAAAGTCACATGCCCTGAAAAATGTTCTTGGATCAACCTCCTCTGATGATGTGCATTCAACATAGTTGAGGGGATTGCTAGGAATGTGCATAAACCTTAGGAATTCTTCAGGATCTTTCTTACCCATTAGAAGTAACTTTCTTACAGGGCAATTCTCTTCAGTTTCATCTTTAGGATCTTCTAAATTGGGATAAATTCCGTCAATAAATTTTAATAGCTCTTCTGCAGTTACCGTACAAGGTAGATCTTCTTTTTTTTTTCCTATGGGAACCTAAACCATGCACAAATAAAATATATGAAATTTTTACACACTAAAAGATGGTTCTGGTCATATGGTTGGCAAGGTCGAGAATATATACATTGTCGACTAATACTTACTCGGCATGGTTATAATCATATACCAAGCCGACCAACACAGAGTCGGTAAGGTCCTATACAAGAAAGATGCCGACGGTTAACTTAGGAAATTAAGGTTTATGTGACCTAAAGTCGGCATGGTACAAGTCTAAGAGAATGCCGACTATACGTAAGTCGACATGGTTTGTTAATTACCCTGCCGGCCCTGGTTATTGTCTAACAGTCGCCATGGCTGCTATGAAAAGTCGGCAGGTTATTCATCCTGATACCATGCCGGCGGTTACAAAACAAACAAGAGTCGGCGTGGTTTTAAATTATCGACCTTGCCGACTAAAAACCTTGAAAATCATAATGTTCGATTTCTAACCTAATATAACAATCATATAACACATAAGAATAATGGGTTGAGTTTAGAAATCACTTACAGTCTTCTTTTCACCGGTGGAGGGTTTTTTTCAACATTCTCAGGGATTGGATTTTCGGGTTTGCTAGTTCCAATTTTTTCCTTACCTTTTCCCTCTGATTTGGATCTTCTCATGTTACCTGTTGAATCTCTCTTGCTACTGGATCGAACCATTTTTTGCAGAAAATCAAAATCAAAATTTTTGGTTGATTTTGGGTTGATGGAATAAGATGAAGGAAGGAGAAGAGGAGAGGGATTAGAGAAGATAGATTAGGAGAAGATTAAACGTTTTTTAGTATTTAAGTTTAGGGTTTAATTTTAGGTTAATTAGTGCAAGGGTACTAAAGTAACTTCATCCTGTTTTGACCTCCCCTTAGTAAGGGCACATGTCCATTTAAATTTGGGTATACCCTAATTAGTTTGGGTATACCCCAATCTCGCAAGGAATATCAATACGGTGATACTACATATTAATATGTACTATACTAGTAGTAACAAAAATATCTTATTGTTACTAGTAAATTAGGTAACTACTTTACTATACTAGTAGTAGTATAATACAAGTACTAATTACTAGTAGTAACTAGTATACTAGTATACTAGTAGTACTAGTAGTAACATGTAGTATCAATACATAACATTTTTTTTTGATATGTAGTATCAATACATAACATACTACATATCAATATGTAGTAGTATCAATACATAACATATTACTACTAGTATACTACATACTACATATGTTATTACTACATACTACATACTAGTTACTACTAGTATACTACATACTACATATGTTATTACTACATACTACATACTAGTTACTACTAGTATACTACATATGTTATTACTACATACTATATATGTAGTAACATATGTATTAATATACGTAATATTACATGTTAGGGTTAGTAGAGTAATTTTACTCTTTTCAAAACTTTTTTGGACTAGCGAGTAATGTGTTTTCCCGTTGGACTAGCCAGTAACCCGGGTCGAGTTTACTGGACTAAACAGCAAAATTCTCATTAAAAAAAAGATATTTTATAAAATGGTCACATGTTTTTAGTGATATTAGGGTTTGGGTCGCGGATCATGTCTTCTTTGACCGTCTGATATGTTTACTAATATGCCCTTATGAAATAGATTAATGACCTATTATCCTAACCTATTTGACTACTTAACTAAAGCACGCTTTACGGCTAAATTTTATGATCCTGGTGAACTGGTTTTGCGTTGATTCTGGTTCTACAACCCAGACCCTAATATCACTAAAAACATGCGAACCTTTTTACAAAATATCTCATTAGAAAACCTTTCAGTTCCAGTAGTTTTCAAACAAACTATAAGTATATCTTGTTCATACTATATATCATAGTTATTCCCAAACAATGAACACCAATATATGAACTGAAGTATAATTTTTGTTCCTTATATCAGACATTATCATTTTTAATAAACCTGAGATTATATCTCGATATGCAAGTTTAAAAGATCTTTCATCGTTTGGAGTTAAGCTGACCACAACATTTGATTTAGAGTTTAGACATGTTCATGCTGAACAGATTTTACATTATTGGGAACTTGTGTAATTCAACAAATTGTTTTTTTCTTTTAATGCAATCACCGTTTCTTATCATTTTGATAGTGTTATTTGAACCATGTTTAGACCTGCGATCTTCTATATGCTGGACGATCTTTGGTGTACGTACTTAGAATCACATTCTTTTGGAACGTTCGTTATATATTTGAAGCTACAATTTCAGATAGAAACCTAATTAACATAAGGTCCCTCAACCTGACAGATGATAAATAGTGTAAGCCCACCCTGGTTTGGTTTATTTAATTCTGATGGGATAGCATTTTACTTCTAAGGGAGCAGAGATCACAGGATACCCTTGGTTTTCCTACCAAACCATACCAAGCCATGCAAATTATTTCTTTTTCTTTTGCAAAGTGCTGTTATCTTGCATCACCACTCTCTGGTCACTGAATTGCCTATTTAGTAAGAAGGGAAAAAGAGAGACCTTTTTCTAAGGAATTCTTTTTGCGCATCGGAAAATAGCAAATGCGGGTATCTTAAATGCATAACATGTGAAGTGTTTTGACTTTTAAAATCAATGAAAACCCTATTTAGCTGGCTGCCCACTTTGTTTGATCTTAAGCCAAGCAATGTACATCTAGAACTAGTACTAGTTTGCCTTCTGTTAAAATCATGTGTGACTGACTGAGAGAGAGAGAGAGAAGCCAATAAATCCCTTCATAAATACTAGGTACCAAATGGCAAGACCCAAAACCCGGGTCTAATAACTCCTCTTTATTGAAAATAGACAACATCTATCACCACCATTATTGTACCTAAGAGTATAACATTACTGTGTAATGTTTGATTTTCCTCTATATCGATCATCTCATCATCAGTGGATTGAATTTGATGCTGAGGTACTTGTACATTTATGATTTATCGAGTGTATTTTCCTGGCGGGTTCTGTTTATTTGTTGAATAAATTATCGGTCTTGCTCCATTGATGACTTTTGTTCATGTAGTAGTACATGCATGTTGCTTGAAGGATTTACACATAGTATGAACTAAACGATATACAGTAGTAACTTCTTCTGGAACATTTTTTTTGTTCCAATCTGCTGTTATTATATTTCAATGGAACATTCTAAAATGTTAGAGAATGTATCTGTTAAAGAACAAGAAATGGCAAGGCCGCAAGGGTGGTGGGTGGAACACAACATGCATTATTCATGCATGTTCGCAACTGATGAGAAGGATATTTTTAAATCATATCAGACATGCCATTTACTACAAATATATGATTAAGGGATGGGTATAGATTCTGACTAATATCATGAGACTTCCATGTTCATTCTAAGCTTGAAAGAAATTCATTAGGGGTAATTTTGACTTTGGTGCCTATAAAATGGTATGCCTTTGCATTTGGTACATAACTTTGTCCAAATTTGAGTTTGGTGCCCATAACTCCTAGTCAAACAGCTGACCTAACGGATGACCGGTTGACCGTTACCTAATTATCATTATTTTATTATTTAGAATCACTTGGACGGATTCATCTTTAAATCTTCCATTACTCTGGGATGCATTATCATCGTCATCACCAAGAGAAAAAAAAACGTAAAATCATTCAAAGAGATTTACATGTGCATCAATCTTAGCACTATTATAATACATATCTTAGGGGTTTTAGCATCAACAGTCTCAAACCTAAATATGCAATCCCTAATCCATCAATCCTTCATCACAATAGAAGGTGAAAACCAAAATCAGCCCAACAAAAGCATTTCTGATCATTAATCCAACTAATGGGTTTCTATCGAAACCAACAAATCACAATACCCCTGTCTAATTCTCTTGTAAAAATGAACATTAATTTGTAATTTATGCCTAATTTCGGGAAAAGACTTTTGGGGAAATTTTGAAAAGGAAAGAGAAGAAGGATCTACATACTTTCTATCTCCCTGCTCAAATCGGTGAGTCTGGTCATGATATAAGTGGAGGAAGAAGTACAAGTTCTGACATGTAAATGGTATGGTATAGTTGGTAAATAAAACGATGGTGAGATTTTAGTTGGTCATTTCACTTTCTTTAACTGTTTATTGGATGGTCAAGACGGTCAAATATAATCAATCCGTTGATTGGGCACCAAACTCAAATTTGGACAAAGTTAGGCACCAAACGCAAAGGCATATAGGCACCAAAGTCAAAATTTCCCATCTATGTTCTCAAGAAATCAAGTAAGAAGAAAATTTCTTTGTTCACTGTTTGTATTTGCCCCTACCTACTACAAATTCAATTCTAGCCTTTATACATGGAAAGACTTTTCAATAGAATTCAGAGACAATCTTAAGATTCCAGCTTAAAGTTCTCTTTTATGTTTCCTATATCAAGTTTTTTTTTTTTTTTTTTTTTTAAAGAACATGGCATGGTCCATTCCTCGGGAGGAGCCAGAGGAGACGCAATATAGCCACAGCATGGCTAACCGCTAACAATTCTCCTATATCAAGTCGAAGCATGTGAAATGAGAGGTAGATTACGATACATGTAGGGTCAGTATCATATGATTTCATCACATATACTTAAATTAGTAGCATGCATATATATGTATTGATATAGATGCAGGGAGAACATGCAAACTGGCTCCAATGCATGCGAATTTAGAGTGCACCATGGAGTCCTGGCCCAGTGGCCCTCCTAGCTAGCTATTGGTCATCATGCATTATCGAACACAACATGGTCTTTAAGACAAGGACCTACGTGATTGCAAAACACTATTATAAAGGAACAAAATTATGAAAGCACAGAAATGCTTGTAGTTAGTGAGGGTCCATACTTATAGACCTGGCTAGCGCCATGCAACTGGATGCAAAGGTTGTCCATTTCAACCTTCATCAAGCATAGAAATTAGTTTGTGATTTTGAACTTTGGTTGATCAGATACTTCCGATAAATTAATAGCTTTGGAACAATTTTTTATTTATTATTTTAACGAAGTTATTAATTCATCTAGCAAAATTTTAGTTTACACAAGCGTCTTAGTGCACCCTCACTAAACCAGGGATGCACATTTTTTCATTAAAACTTCTTTAAAATAATAGCTTTGGGACCGAGAAAAATTATTATTTTAGAGAGAAGAAATTTAGCCTGACCAAGCCTAGTTGGGACTAAAGAACTTTATTATTTTAGAGAGATTATTATTTTAACGAGTATTATTTTAAGAAAGTTTTACTGTATTTGCAATTTGATAAAAAATTGAAAATGGTTACTATTAGAAAATCGAAAATGCCACTCCCTTTTAGTCCAATTATAATAACACTTTATGTATCCTATTTCTTCAGGGGTATAATGGCAAGAACATATCTAAAAATCCGTGCCTTGAAATTTATAAATTTTATCTCGTTGAAAAGATTTTAAAGAGATCTACACAACGAGTGCAAACAACAATATCAAATTTATAGTTTTTACATAAAATTCGGAGGTGTTTATCCTTTTAGGCACAATTTTCGAAAAATGAATGAATAGACATTATACAAACCATCACAAAGGATGCATAACCACCACAAAGGATGCATAACCAAAAAAAAAAAAAGGATGTATAACGAGTATGCAATCAGCAGTGGCATTATGTGCAGTTTGTCTTTAGTTCAACTAGTAGTTATTCCATAAAGACTCCTTCATTCTTACTTGATTTTTTTTTGACTTTAGGGTGTAAGAAATGAAAGAAATAATGCCATGTTGTGCTTAAGATTAGCTACTTCCTAAACACCCCAAGATCTTCCCACAAAGAACAGAAAACTATGTGGAATTTAAACAAGAACACAAAGAATTATAGTGGTTCGGAAATGTTCCTACTCCACTGCAGCAAATAAACTTCTTATTGAATACTTAAAATAGATAAATTGTTACTTCACACACCTCTAACAATTCAGATTGAGATACAATAACCAAAGGGTTATCACCTGTATTAATATGCCTAAGAATAATATAAAATCTTCCTAGAAATAGAAGTCCTAAATAGAGAACTAATTTCTAATATAACATAGAAATCAAATTCCTAAAATATTTGAGGAGGTGCAAATGATTTGGGAAATCAGTTTGATATTTCCTAAAACAAGGTGTTTCATAAATCGAGCCAATAATTAACAATTCTCCACCTTGGCAAGATTTCTAGGACAACTTTATTATTCTATGATTTCTCCACCTTGGCATAAAATTTGACATTCCATTTCCTTCAAACTTTTGCTGCTTTCACTCATCCGTAGATGCTTCACTTCTTTAATCATCATAAAGATGCTTCACTCCCTTATAAGGCTTCACATGTGCTTGAAAACACCATCACACCCTTAGGTGTCTTCAAATATGCACAATGTTGATCAAGTTTAGACAATGTCTAAACTTTTCTCCCGTCACCACCTTGGTGAGCATATCTGTTGGATTGTTGGCAGTTCCAATCTTTTCCAGCAGAATTTCACATTCTTCAACAATTTCTCGTACTTTGTGATAGCTAGGTGTATCATACTTTTACTGTCACAATACACTCTTACTTGCTCTTGCTGAACCCCCAACTCCTCAAACAAACCTTTCATCCCAATGCCTTCCTTTATACCTTCTACAACAGTCAGCTTCGTTGTCGATAACGCTACTGTAGGTTGTAAGGTTGACCTCCAATTTATCGGTCCACTTGTAACTGCAAAAACATACCCTGTAGTGGACCGAAACTTGTCCAAATCACCAGCGTAATCGGAATTACAGTATCCTACAAATTTGCAACCAGCTCTGTCATTTCGTGAGAAATTCAATCCAACATCTACGGTAACTTGACTATACCGCAGAATCCACTTCACAGCCTGCCAGTGTTCCTTTCCTGGATTATGCATATATCTACTAACCATACTAACAACTTGTGAAATATCAGGCCTAGTGCATATATAAGGCTCCCAACTACACTTGCATACGGTATTTAAGCCATTAACCTCTGCTCCTCCACTGTTTTTGGTGACTGTTTAACATTCAATTTAAGGTGTCGAGCTAGAGGTTGTGTTACCTGTTTAGTCTTGTCATCTAAACCGAAATGCTTCCATACCTTTTTCAAAGAAGACTTTTGAGAAAGACAAATAGTGCATGATTTCCTATTCTCTCTCAATTTTCATCCCCAAATTTTCCTTGCTTCACCGAGATCTTTCATCTCAAATTCATCACTCAACTGATTTTCCAATCGTTGAATCTCCACCTCACTCTTAGAAGCAATAAGCATGTCATCTACGTATAAAAGTAAGTAGAAAAAAGATCCATCTTCGAGTTGTTTGAAGTATACACAAGAGTCATAGTTGCTGCTTGTGTACTTTTGTATCTTCATAAACTTGTCGAAACGTTTATACCACTGCCTTGGAGACTGCTTCAAGCAATAGAACGATTTCTTCAAGTTACATACCTAATCTTCTTTACCTGCTACTTCAAACCCCCTCAGTTGCTTCATATAAATAGTCTTTTCCAAGTCATTGTGTAAGAAAGCAATTTAGCCATCGAGTTGTACAATCTCAACTGCGCCACCAAAGCAAGTAAAATTCTAATGGAAGTATGCTTTACCACTGGAGAAAACACTTCGTTATAGTCAATCCCTTCCCTTTGCGCGTAGCCCTTAGCTACCAACCTTGCTTTGTATCTTACATTGCTTGTAATTGGAGATCCTTTCTTCTTTGTATATACCCACTTGCATCCGATTTTCTTTTCCCCTTTAAGTAGCTCCACCAGCTCCAAAGTTTCGTTCTTGTCAAGAGAATCCCTTTCTTCACTCATGACTTTCTCCCACTCCACCTTTTCAATTGTCTTGACGGCTTGGTTATAAGTGGAAGGAATTTCTTCTTCTACAATCGGTAATGCATATGCAACTATATCCGCAAACCGTTCTGGTTTGCGAGTACTTATTCTTTCTTTCCTATGAGCAATACTATTTTAATATGTAGCTTCTTCCGGTACTTCATGTTGTGTTTCTTCTACTTGTACCTATAGTTATGGTTCTTGGGTTGAACCTTAATTTGTTCCCAATTCTAAGTCTTCGTCAGAACCTTCATCTTCAAAATTCCCGTCTATGTGGACATTCTTTGCTGGTTTCTCATTGGGAAGAAACTTCGACATTTGCTGACTTACTTCATTTTGTTTCAGATGATTCATCCTTCCACATCGTAGTCTCATTAAAGGTTATATCTCTACTTATCACTACCTTCTTCGACTTGGGACACCACAACTTGTATCCTTTCACCGCTGATTGGAAACCCACGAAAATGGATTTCTTGGCTCTAGGATCAAGTTTTCCTTCCCTCACATGCATGGTAATAAGCGGGACAAAAAAATACATGTAACATATCGTAATCTGAAACTGGTTTGTCGTACCATACTTCCATCGGAGTTTTAGCTTCTAGTGTCGTTGTTGGCAACCGATTCACTAGGTGGCACGCATATTCCACAGTTGCAACCCAAAACTGCTTGCCTAATCCAACATTATTAGATAACATAATCGTACTTTCTCCAGTAATGTACGATTCATGCGCTCTGCCACCCCATTCTGTTGTCGAGTCTCCCTTACTGTGAAATGACGCTCAATGCCTTCATCTTCACAGATTTGTAGGAATGGATCAGACTTGTACTCACCACCATTGTACGATCTTAAGGACTTCACTTTCCTGCCGGTCTTCATCTCGACCTTCTTCTTCCACTTCAAAAATATTCCCAAAACTTCATCCTTTCAATTCATGGTGTATACCTATACTCTTCTGGTGAAGTCATCTATATAGGAGACAAAATACCTTCTGCCTCTCAAGGATGCAGTCCTTGAAGGTCCCCATACATATGTGTGAACATAGTTTAGAATTTCCTTGGTGGTGCTTTTACCGGTCATAAACTTCGTTCTGGTTCTCTTCTCCTTCACACAATGTTCACAAAATCCCAAATTGTTGCATGATTTTCTGCCTTTCAACAAGTCTTGCGAAGTCAGCTTTTGCAAAGACTTTTCTCCGGTATGCCCTAAACGCATATGCCATAGTTTGGTAGTGTCTGACTAAACACTATCTGATATTGCTGCAATTCCTTCACTCATACTTGTGTTTCCTAGCAGAAAATACAAGTTTTCGTGTTTCAAACCATTCATAACAACTAGCCCATTGGAAAATACCTTCAAAACTCCACCTTTCAATGTCATCTCAAACCCTCAGGAGTCAAGTTCACCAACTGAGATCAGATTTTTCTTCAATTTTGGTACATAATGAACATCTTCAAGCTCTTGAACGACGCCATCATTCATCTTCAAACAGATATTCCCAATCCCTTCAACTTTACAGGTATTATTATTACCCATAAACACTCTTGGTCCCTCAAAATTTTCAAACTTAACGAACCAGTCCTTCATAGGACACAAATGGGAGGAAGCTACACAATCCATAATCCACTCAATTGTATTCGCAACTAGTGCAGAATAATGAATAATCATCGAGAACTTGTCATATTCATCATCTTGAATAGCACAAGACTTGATTTCTGCAACGTTTACGTCTAAACTGTTCTTCTTGTCCTTGTTATTTGCTTTAGGACAATCTTTCTTCCAATGTCTAGTCTGATGACAAAAAGAACATTCTCATATGCTTGGATCTTTGATTTTGCCTTTGGTTTGAACCTTGATTTACCTAAATTCTTCTTGTCAGACTTCCCTCTGACTGTCAAGGATTCACTAGTCGTTTCCTTGTATCATAAATTATAAGTGCAGCAGTCACATCATCAAACTTGAGTGTTTTATCCTCTATCTTATTAGATAAACTATCAATGAAAGTTTCATACGAATCAGGTAGAGATGCCAGAAAACAACAAATCATCAAGTTTCACATCAATATTAAGTGCATCAACAATTAATCTATTGTACTCAGCGAGGTGTTCTGTTAGAGCACTGCTCGGTCGAACTCGCATGCGTTGCTATCTCAAGCATGTTTGTCAATGTCAGTGATCAAAACTATAAGTCTTGATTTCTAACCTATTTATAGATGTCTCAGACTAGGACATAGATTGTGTAGTTGAGCTTAGACTTGACGGCGTTCATCATTTGAAGACGAAGACCTAATAATGGGAGCTTGTGGAACTTCATCGACTAAAGGTATGTGGAGACTTAAACTCATCTATCACTTGGAAAGTCTATTATACTCTATCTCCTATATTGAGACATAATTCGTATTACGATATAATTTTCTACATACACATTTGAGATTTCGAGCTGAGTTTATCTCGCTTACATATTTCTCGAAATATGTGTTGGCAAGCTTTCGCTTCTGAAAAAGTGGGGGTACAACAACCTCACCCAATATTTCGCTTAGAAATTTGTATGGACTAACTCCAATATACTTTCAAGAGAATCAACTAGACAGTCAGCCTCAATCTTACAGAAAGTATATCAAAGAGTTATATCTCAATTTCTCGATTCAATACCTACTCAAGCAAATAGCAATCCGCGAGTCTAATTGAATACAAGAGAAATTACCTTGAACGGTACCAAATACCAATGTTCAAGGATTAATCAATTTCAATCAACAACCAAAGGTCGGATTTACCAATTGATCGATTCAACGCACAATATGTGATATTTCAATTATATAACAAAATATAATGTGGAAAAGAAATAACACAGACACCAGAAGTTTTGTTAACAAGGAAACCACAAATGCAGAAAAACCCCGGGACCTAGTACAGATTAAACACACACTGTATTAAGCCGCTACATACACTAGCCTACTGCAAACTAACTTCGGTCTGTACTGTAGTTGAACCCCAATCAATCTCACATTGATCCAAGGTACAGTTGCGCTCCTTACATCTCTGATCCCAGCAGGATACTACGCACTTGATTCCCTTAGCTGAACCCACCCACAACTAAGAGTTGCTAAGACCCAAAGTCGAAGATTTTAATAAACAAATCTGTACCACACAGAAAAGTCTACAAGAATAAATAAATATGTCTCCCACATAAATACCTACGAGTTTTGTTATGTCTTTTGATAAATCAAGGTAAACATGAACCAATTGATATACCGGACTTATATTCCCGAAGAACAGCCTAGAAACATCAATCACCTCACAATAATCCTAATCGACTAGCGAAACAAGATATTGTTGAATCACAAACGATGAAACGAAGATGTTTGTGACTACTTTTCTATCTTGCCTATCGGAGAAATTAATCTCGAGCCCATTTTATAATTGTACTCAATACGATAGAAACGACAAGATCGGATCACGCAGCTACAAAGAAAATAGTTGGGTTTGGCTTCATAATCCAAATGAAGTCTTCAAGTCGTTAACCTACAGGGTCTCGGTAGAAACCTAAGGTTAAAGGAGAATCGACTCTAGCTTATATAACTAGTATCACACAGGAGGTGTTGGGATTAGGTTTCCCAGTTGCTAGAGTTCTCCTTTATATAGTCTCCAAATCAGGGTTTGCAATCTAAGTTACCTTGGTAACAAAGTATTCAATATTAACCGTTAGATGAAAACCTGATTAGATTCAAGCTAATATCTTTCAACCGTTAGATCGAACTTAGCTTGTTATACACAAATGAAATGCACGTTCATTTAGGTTTGTGTAACCTTACCTAACTGTGTACACCTAGTTGGTTCAACAATATTTAACCAAATGGTTAGACACATGAGCACTTTCATATCAACCTTATTCATCTTCACCATAACTAGTTCAAATGACTCAAAAGAACTAGTTAGAGAGTTGTTCAATTGCTTAGATCTCATAGAAGTATATAAGACATAATCGAAGCAAAAACGATTTTGATTCACTCGAATCGATTCATGAACATTATAGCCAAGGTTTGCAAATATGCATTCCTTAGTTTATATATGTCTTAGTTCACGAATAAACCGTTTTTAGAAAATAACCCACTTAAGTACGCATACCTGTACGCATACTTAAGTACCCGGATTGAGTTTGTTTTCAGTTCACAAACTCCAGCAGAAATTCACGGGATGTGAACTTCTGGCAGTATGCGGACTTTAATTCCGGTTATCTTGAGCAGTAAAGTACGCATACTTTGGTTCAAGGATTTTAAAGGTTAATATCCATTCATAGAGGATGTTAAAGCAAAGTATGCGTACTTTACTGCTCAAGATAAAGGTTATATATTTTAAACTCTCATTTCAATCATTGAAACATTCTTAGAGGATGTTAAATATAGGTTATTCACACACTATTTTTCGTCAAAGCAATTTTCAAGATATTGAAATAATCAACATGAGTTTCATCACTTGTAAAGATGAACTTGGCCAAAGCGAAAGCTTACCAACACATATTTCGAGAAATAGATAAGCGAGATAAACTCGGCTCGAAATTAAAAATGTGTATAATCGAAGTCTATATAGCAATACGACTTTTGTCTCAAGATAGGAGATAGAGTAGATAGACTTTTGAGTGATAGATAAGTGACCGGTTGTCAGCCGACACAAATATAATTACACTTTCTTACTACTCAAAATATATAATGAAGCAAGGGCAAGAAAGGATCGATCCCACAGAGAGGTCTAGGTTGTCAAATTGTTTCGGTTCCCTATAAATAACACCGGTAGTTTTGTGATTTTTATATAATAAACTAAATAAAAGCAAATAAAGCAAAGCAAACAAATCCAATCAAGGATAAGAAGATATTGGTCATGGATTTCGTTTTCATTCACAAACATGTTTTCAACACAATAACTAGAATTGATATTTTAATCTCAACTTTTATCAAAGACCCTAGAATACCTTGATCGCAAGTATATCCCGCAAATCTCCTCATGTCATCAACAAACACATTAAAAGATGCGAATATGAATTCTATCTAAAGGAACAACCTAACGTGTAAAAGCACTAATCAAGTTTAATTCCCTAGATGCATTAGGTTCTATGAAATCAAGCCAATCAAAGCAATCGAACGTGTAAAAGCACTAATCCGATTTAACAAAGGTTATGGTTCACATATGATCATAAGAATATATCACTACAAACTATAATCATATTTATGCTACTTGCAATCCGGAATTATCACTTTTGCGTATAATAACCCTAATCTAGCAATAAAGATGAAAGCAAACTCAATCGATTCGCGACTCGACTAACAAGCATTCAAATCATGTAACAATATTAATGGTGAATCATAAACGATAATATGAGAGAAAACTAATTTATTGAATTAAAACCCATATTTGGAAATCCAACTTATTCCATAACCAATAATAAAACTCTAGCTCATATTCATGGAGTTCATAACAAGAAGAAAGAGAAAAGACTTCATGGTTCTAAACCCTAGAACAAAAGTAGAGGCAAAAGAATAGATCAAAGATATTGGAGATCCCAAAAGTTGTAGAAGTCTTTCCTTTAAATAGCTCTCTTGTTTCCAAAATTAGGTCTAATCTTCAAAGGTCCAAAGATAGAAGTCCTCCAAGCCCATGTGTGAGAAAACCAATGTAGAAAATTATGTCCAAAAACGTCGCCGGAAAACTGGTATTGTGGCCGGAACAATCGCCGGCAGACATCTCAGGTGTCCGGCAAAGTCAGCCCGGTCACCGGTCAACGGGTCAACTCGGTCAAAGGTCACTGAGTCAACTCGGTCAAACCGAGTCAGGAACAGTCAGGGTGAGTGAGAGAGTCAGCTGAGTCAGGTTGTGAGTCGACACACCTTCTTGTCGACTCGAGTCGAGCCGAATGGATCGAACCCATTGCATGGCTTTGAACTCATGCAAAGACAATCATTGTGCTTCATGACTCCTTGGCTGCCCATCTTGGTCAGTGCATAGTTCGCGGCTCGCTTCAATTCCAAGCCATCTTCAACAGCCAACAGCTCCAACTCACTAGCAGCAACAACACCTCCTTTCTCTTATTGCCATCAACAGAAGCTCAGCTCCATTGTCTGTAATCACCATCCGCACTTCTCCTTCTTTGTTGCCAATTACAGCACCTGCTCTTCCTTGTCCGAAATCTCTCAAAATCGAACTCAAAACCCATTTTCCATTCAGTGCTTCATTCTACGACTGTAGCTCTAGTCATAACTCTCTTAGTCTTGCAATTGCATGTGCATAACCTCAACCCAGTCACCTTCCTCATTTCGTAGCTCTCCCCTGCAATCAAAGCCTCAGTTCCATTCCCAGCTTTCTTCATTCCTACAGCAGCATTACCATTCTCATCACCAATGCCAACAACAGCAGCAACACTAGAACTGCACCACAAACCATCACCAACATTCTGACTTATCCAAACACCACCGGCACTGCTCAAAATTGATGTCGGCACCAAAAACTCCAAACTGCAGCACCATCTGTACCAGCTGATTTCGAGAACCAACTCATACCACCAGGTTCTTTCATGTCTCAGGCCCGCAAATCTCCGTTGTTCATCTTCATTTCTCGTTGGAAGCATCTCAGCTCAACTGCAACCTCAGGTGTCACATAGTCCCCGCACAATTCAGTCCATATTGGAACAACACCATCATATTGCTTCACCCCGCAAGACAACCCAATCGCAAAGACAAACTCAAAATTGAACCAAAGATCACAATCTTCTTGTCCTACGGATTTAGCTCATTACATAGCCAAGCTCTAATGTCATTCAACATCCATCAATTCCTATCTCGCAACCTCTCCTTGTTCTTCTCCTAAGCTTCAATACCACAAGTGCTTCATTGCCTCGACCACATTGTGAGAATACCACCTTTACTGTCGAGCAATACCCAGACTCGAGTACCGGTTCCTTCTACCAGCACCACCTGAAACCATTTCCAGTTTCTAGTTCAAGCTCTGACCACCCATACCTCCTCACTGCCTTCTTCAAACTCGAGCAGAAATACCATTCTTATGTCAATATCTTCACATTCGTGTTCATACCCAGTTTACATTCATCTCTCGTAAACAACCATTAATCTCAGGCGTCTTCACTGATTTCCGACAGCAAATCAAGCTTGGAACTCAACCAAAATTCCTTGCAATTGAATTCCTCACTGAACCCTTTAAACAACCAACAAATTCAATCAAAGCAACATCATATTTCAGCTGCAATTGAGCTCAAAACTTGACCCATTCTCCTCCAATCTCTGTCATCACCAACACCATGAGCCATTTCAACATCAGGTCTTCAATCACATCAGCAGTTCACAAACAGAAACCCCAATTCGTCTCAGACTCTATTCCTTCTCAATTTCTCATCAAAGCTGTTCAAAACCCATAGATTCAACAGCACCACCATCATCTCGCCCAAATCCATTGTAACAACCAGATTCGATCGAAACCCCCATCGATCCTGACTCATTCAAACCCTTTAATTCATCACAACCAACGAACCCATTAATCCATTCTTATGAATCGTCTCGTCAAATTAAACCCAATTTCATTTCTTCTCATACACAAACCATAATTTCTGTTTCACCCAAGTTTGACACTTAAATCACAAGCTGCAATCGAACCCATCTACAATTTCATCTTCTCTTCTCTCGATTTCACCAGAGAATCAACCCATCTGCTTTTCTTGATTCCATATAGTGACCAAGACCATCGTTTACTTTAATCACATCTTCACTGCCATACTTTCTCGATCTTAATCTCTCAATTTTTAATCAGTAGCTCGATCTGGTCTCTCGATTTAATGGCAAAGAATCGCCGTTTTCTCTCTTATCTTCAGGTAGAACAAAAATGAGGTGAATGAAAGAAACACCTCTCGATTTAGGGTAAAAGAGGATTAGGGTGCTAACAGCACACCCATCTTCTGGATAAGGGCCACCCATCTGGCAACCCCTTAACCACAGCTGGCTCTATTTAGTACTCCTCCCAATAGAGTTGCCCCTTAACCTTTGGTTTGGTTCCCAATAACATGTGAAATGACACTTTGCCCTTTTCGCCTCAATTTGGGTGATTTCCGCTTCTTTTCCTCCGTGCGACTCCAGAATACCTAATAACTCAAAAACACGCGTAAAGTACATAATTCACAAGAAAAATAGCAAAGAATGCGTAACTACTAGATAGTAAATTAGGTGTTTTAGACACCTATCAGATTCCCCCACACTTAGACTTTGCTAGTCCTCGAGCAAATCAAACAAAACAAATTATGAAAAATACATACAACTCCGTGTCGTCGAGGCTACGGTCACTTTTAGTATAAATAACAAGCCTTTAAACCCCTAGGTGTCCCTAGTGGACGAGTTATAGTCTCGTGAGGGTTTACTAGAGATATACCCACAAAACCTATTTTTCCAACTTACTAGTTCTCCGTAATGATAGCATCCAAGCGCTAAGAAGACATAGAAATTCTGCACACTAGTCCTAAGAAGTTAGACACATAAATGAACACAATCTCATTCTTAAAAGTTGAGAGAGAAATAACCATCCCTTCTCGACTAAAATTCGGGTTCGGAGTGATCGAAAGTCTCGACTCTGCCTCACAAGAAAGGGTTTTATGATATTGCTCTCAATAATAAATAGCTTTTTATGGGTCACACATGTGTCCAGGTAGGAATGAAGAGAGAATCATGCGACACGTTGAATGGTAGGAAGGCAAAACCCTCCGAATGTTTTTTGAAAACCCACATCTTTTATATATTTTTGAAAACCCATTTTTCTGACGATCTCTTCGAAAGGAAATCAACCATTTAACGAAGGTGGGAATATGCTTACTTACCTTGTAACCGTTCGGCGTGCAGCTAGCACCACTCTCACAGCATCCATAGAAACGTCTTCGGTCTTCAATCGGTGTCTTCATCTTCGTCTTCGGTCTTCAACTCTTGATGATAACTCTTGAACTTCGTAGAATCTTGACAATATGATTCTTTCTTCTAATTCCTTGTTGCTTGAAACTTATTTGTAGATATTCCTTTTTTCCCTTGGCTTTATTGAAAGAATACAAAACTAAAAACGAACTATACAAACCCAAAATAATTTTTTTTTTTTTTTTTTATTTTTTTTTTATTTTCGTTTTTATTTTTTATTTTTTATTTTTTTTTGAGACAAGAGAAAAATAAATACAAAATAAAATAAAATACAAAGGCCATGGTGTAAGTACTTTACCACTTGATTCTTCACAACTTGTATGTCTTGATATCATAAACTTCTCGAACTCTCAACCTTGATAATTTCGCTCTTTTTTGTATTGTTGCTTGTAAACCTCAAACGTCTTCAACTTTCCTTGTAGATTTGTGATGCTCCTCTTGTTGATGATGATGGTGTTTCTATGGACCTATTGGTGTAGAGAGATAAAGTGGATGGTGCTAACTGCGAACAAGATTACAAGTGGTATGTAAGTTAGCAATTCGATGTCACCATCATGATTGACAAAAATAGCACTCAAGAGATCAAAATAGTGCTTCTATTGGTGGGAGGTTGGACATCTCACCATTCTGCCCGAATTAACATACGGTGACACACACTCTAAAAGCACAAATTTAGACAGGTACAAAGAATTGAAGGTCGGTGCCTCACATTATGTAACATGGGTAGTCTCCACTATAGGGGACCACTACTCTAATACCGAATTCAGTCTGCACCTTTTTTGCCAATGGCATGGATAAATCCAACTTTAACTCTCATACAATTAAGAAACCCGATCATGTTCTCTGTCATCTCTAAGTTCAGTCACTCTTATGAGATTCTCGATGTAATCTTAGCGACATGTATACTATGTGACTCTAAACTAACCACAAGTTGGAGTTTTATTCAAATATATACAAAAAAAAAATTGAAAATTTTGACTCAAAAAGGCTAAAAACTCTATATGCAAAAGACTCCCCCACACTTAAACTTCACATTGTCCTCAATGTGTAAAACCGAAAATTCTGAATTCTGACGTAACAGCAGATAAAACGCAAAAACTGTACAAATTGGTAAGGAATTTGGACAAACTCCATTTCACAAAAGTTGTTCATCTACGTGTTTTCTACAAAGTGTCAAAAGGGCACAGTGTTTCGATAAACGGTCTGACAGTTATGGTCTCTGGACTGAACTACGTGCAGTCTGAATTCTTCTGACGGAAAGGTATTCGTCATTATTCTCTTCTAAGATAGATTCCAGACGCAATGAAATTAAACATGGGGATTCAAATATGATATGAAAACTATAAAAATAAATAAATAAAAGAGTTTAAGATACAAAACCTATGGGTTGCCTCCCATTTAGCGCTTGGTTTAAAGTCGTCAGCCCAACTCTTTTGTTATCGTCCATATACCAACAATCTAAAAAGTTGGGGATCCTTCCATAGAACCTGTTTTGCAAACACTAGCTTCACACAAATATTAGTAATGTAAAACAGAAATGAAGCTATTAACCGATAAAAGTTTCCCCCACACTTATTCTTGTCCACACTTGGAAGTGTATAAAGAATATAGAAATTGGGTACTTCCACGGTTTCTTGTTCCAAAACCTGCATAGTATGAGAATCAAGTATCTCTAATGGAGGATATCGAGAAACAAAGTCATTCAACAATACTCCCGAAGCACATACATTCAAACCAATAAGAGGTAAAGGAGAAGAAACAATAGGCAACGGGTTAGACAAACCTTGCACAATCTCTTGTATTACGGAATCCTCTTCATCCTTGAAAAACTCAAGTGAATTATTCACCTCATGTATATCATGGTCCTCTATCAAACCTTGCAACCATTCTTCGTCCGTTTCTGCCGTAACCAAAGTCTCGACATAAACATCATCATTACAATCATATGCAAGCTCAATTGGGTCTTCCACAATAGTGGTCATAACGGTCTCATTCTCAACATATTCCTCCTTTTTGTTGTAAGGCACATACTCTTTTGCGGATCCAAATTTTATTATAAGAAACTTTTTTAGAACACTCGAAAATGCATCATCCTCAAGCTCCACCCTTTGAATAGGCTCTTGATCATTATTAAGATCAATGCTCGAGTAATCTACACAAGTGTCGACATATTCCTCTTCGTCTTCATCTTGATCCCAAAAAGACTCCTCGGAGATGTCACCATGAGTTGTTTCAAGCAATATATCATAATCACCGTCACTATCATAGTCAACATAAGATGGGTCCTCGCTGAATTTAGTGTTGCTAATCTCTAACTCATCCTTTTGAATAGGTGAATGATCATTATTACGATCAAGAGTTGAGTTAACTACACAATTATCAACGAAAGTGCCCAAGGATTGGCCTTTTTCAACATTAGCATCAATCAAATATTCATCACAAACCATATGCACATTAGAATTATCCATATCTTCCTTGCATTGATCAATGCCTCTTCGCAAGCTAGCAATACCTTCACGAAGTTCTTGGAGTTGCTCGTTTGTAGTCTCTTTTGCTTTTTGAAATTCCTCTTGTAAAAAGTTGGAAACTTTGTCTATAAAGTTAGAGACTTTTTGTTCACAAGCATAAGAATCCTCCCATCCTTGTGGTTGTTCACACACATAGCCGCCATAAGGTTGTTGAGGAAAACCATAAGGTTCCATGGAATATTGGTCATAACCAATGAATTGGTTTTGATTATACCCCTGGAATTGGTAGTTGTCGTATTGTTGAGGTTGTTGAAAACCGTATCCATCCATGTAGTATGCTCCTTCCATAGAAATTGGCACCTGAAATAAGATTCTCAAAACTATGTTAAAACCAGAAAATAAGAAAAACTAAAAACAAAATTAAAAACAAAAATAAGAAACCAAAAACAATTAACAACTGCTGCCTCCCCGGCAACGGCGCCAAAATTTGACCGGTTGTCAGCCGACACAAATATAATTACACTTTCTTACTACTCAAAATATATAATGAAGCAAGGGCAAGAAAGGATCGATCCCACAGAGAGGTCTAGGTTGTCAAATTGTTTCGGTTCCCTATAAATAACACCGGTAGTTTTGTGATTTTTATATAATAAACTAAATAAAAGCAAATAAAGCAAAGCAAACAAATCCAATCAAGGATAAGAAGATATTGGTCATGGATTTCGTTTTCATTCACAAACATGTTTTCAACACAATAACTAGAATTGATATTTTAATCTCAACTTTTATCAAAGACCCTAGAATACCTTGATCGCAAGTATATCCCGCAAATCTCCTCATGTCATCAACAAACACATTAAAAGATGCGAATATGAATTCTATCTAAAGGAACAACCTAACGTGTAAAAGCACTAATCAAGTTTAATTCCCTAGATGAATTAGGTTCTATGAAATCAGGCCAATTGTAGTGGCAGTAAATCCCACACTACACCCCTCACTCGAATTTGTTTAATTAATCCATTTGAAGATGAGTAACAATATATTTTCTTAATTGTTTTCTTGAAAGGTTTACAAAGAAATGTAGAACAGAGCTAAAGAAATTACAATCACTCTTAATTTTCTCTCTCCTAATGACTTGCTTCACAATTCAAAAAGAATCCCCCTACAACAGACTAACTCAACCCTTTATATAGGGTAATACACAGTGGATGACAGCTAAGCTGTCCTTTATTTTCGGGAATAACTCGTGAAGTGTCGCGAGTGTTATAAACATTCTTTCTTGAGACACTCCTAAATTTCGCCAAGTCTTCACACCTTTCTCACGTTCTGGCTTTCATCATCTAATGCGTCATTTAAATCACTTCCCTGCGACGCCTTCGCAACGTAGTTTTTTATTACTCTCTTAAAATACTGATGTCGCGATATTCTGCTCCTACACCAATCAAAGCAATCGAACGTGTAAAAGCACTAATCCGATTTAACAAAGGTTATGGTTCACATATGATCATAAGAATATATCACTACAAACTATAATCATATTTATGCTACTTGCAATCCGGAATTATCACTTTTGCGTATAATAACCCTAATCTAGCAATAAAGATGAAAGCAAACTCAATCGATTCGCGACTCGACTAACAAGCATTCAAATCATGTAACAATATTAATGGTGAATCATAAACGATAATATGAGAGAAAACTAATTTATTGAATTAAAACCCATATTTGGAAATCCAACTTATTCCATAACCAATAATAAAACTCTAGCTGATATTCATGGAGTTCATAACAAGAAGAAAGAGAAAAGACTTCATGGTTCTAAACCCTAGAACAAAAGTAGAGGCAAAAGAATAGATCAAAGATATTGGAGATCCCAAAAGTTGTAGAAGTATTTCCTTTAAATAGCTCTCTTGTTTCCAAAATTAGGTCTAATCTTCAAAGGTCCAAAAGATAGAAGTCCTCCAAGCCCATGTGTGAGAAAACCAATGTAAAAAATTATGTCCAAAAACGTCGCCGGAAAACTGGTATTGTGGCCGGAACAATCGCCGGCAGACATCTCAGGTGTCCGGCAAAGTCAGCCCGGTCACCGGTCAACGGGTCAACTCGGTCAAAGGTCACTGAGTCAACTCGGTCAAACCGAGTCAGGAACAGTCAGGGTGAGTGAGAGAGTCAGCTGAGTCAGGTTGTGAGTCAGCACCTTCTTGTCAGACCTGAGTCAGAGCTGAATGGACTGAACCCATTGCATGGCCTGAACCTGTACAGCACAATCATTGTGCTTCACAGCTCCTTGGCCGGCCCATCTTGGTCATAGTTCTTCTCCAGCTTCGGTTCAATTCCAAGCCATCTTCAACAACCAATGACTCCAACTCACTAGCAGCAACAACACCTCCTTTCTCTTATTGCCATCAACAGAAGCTCAGCTCCATTGTCTGTAATCACCATCCGCACTTCTCCTTCTTTGTTGCCAATTACAGCACCTGCTCTTCCTTGTCCGAAATCTCTCAAAATCGAACTCAAAACCCATTTTCCATTCAGTGCTTCATTCTACGACTGTAGCTCTAGTCATAACTCTCTTAGTCTTGCAATTGCCTGTGCATAACCTCAACCCAGTCACCTTCCTCATTTCGTAGCTCTCCCATGCAATCAAAACCTCAGTTCCATTCCCAGCTTTCTTCATTCCTACAACAGCATTACTGATAGGTGTAGAATACACCGTATTTAATATCTAGTATTTATGCTTTCTTTGCGAGTTTTCTTGTAAATTATGTATCTTATGTGTGCTTTTGAGTTTATTAGGTGCAATGGAGTCATCTGGAGCAAAAAGACCAATTGGAACTCGTTCAAATACAAGATTTATACTTTTCATTGTGTAGAGGACGAGAAGATAAAGACAATGGCGAAAGAACGGAGTCATTCGGAGCCCGTATGAAGAAGTTATGGGCAAAAGAAGAACTCGGAATGGTAAACCGGTCATTTCATCGGCTAATACTAATGGGAGCCCAGCCACATGTTAAGGGGTAGCCGGATTATGGTTAAAAGGGAGGTGTTATTTAGAGCCACCAAGGATAAGGGCAACCTGTTGTGAGATTCACTAAAGGCGGACAATGTTCTTTGCTAAGGCGCCACCAGCTTTATCTACAAGACCATTTCACGATCGAGTTCTTCTTTCTCAGTCTGTGTCAACTGAACCAAGGAAGGAAGACAGATTTTGCACCAAGTACTTCATGCCGGCATAACCCATGGCTCTGATACATTCGAACTCGGATTGCAGAAGCATAGTCAACGGAAGATTGGGTACAAGTTCTAAACAGAGTTGGGTTCGATTCTGTGATGATTTTGATGAAGTTTGAAGCTGGGAAAAGACGAGTTTCTGCCATTGTTCTTAGTCGTGAAAGATGAATGAATGTGATTTCGAAATGGGTCTTGTGTTGAATGTGAAAATGTTTACAGGGAAGGATATGGAATGGTTTATTAATGAACAACAAGTTCAATGTGTATCACCAGCTTCTGGCATACAAGGTGTTTGTGAAAATCCCTGAGTGATGTTCTGGTGGAGTTGGTGTTGAAATGGAGTTTGTGGCATTCGATGGGGTGAGTACAAGACAGGGAAGATGGCAGCAATTGCAGTTGATTCATGGTTGCAGTCTGTGAGAAGAGTTGGGGTTTGCTCCTGGTGTTTGAGTTGAGAGCTGGGAATGGTCGTTTCAGGCAATGGAGCTGCTAACTGGTGCAATGGAGCTTTGAGGTGACTGAGCAGGTGAGCTGCAACTGGAGTTGAACTACAGGCCGTGTGAACAAAGTTTGGAAATGGCAGTGAGAAGAAGATAGAGATGGTTTGTTGGTGGATTGGTGTAGTAGCTGTGTTTTGTCCTAGCCTGAGGCTGTGCAGGGAAGTTCAGATGTGCTAGTGACAATGAGCAGCTGCCAACAAAATAAGGAGAAGTTGAACGAGAGAAAGCCAGTGATAGCTACGGTGGGCCCGGTGGTTGTGGTCTCAACGAGGGAGAGCTGAAAATGGTTGTGCGGCTCGGGTACCTAATCTTGATTTGCAACCTGAAATGGCATTGCAGGGATGGACATGGCCTGGAGATGGGTTGATCTCAGAATTACAAATGCTGACAAGAGCTTAAGCTGAAGCCAAGGAAATCCAGGGAAGAAGCCAAGCTGCTGCCATTGAATCTGGCACTTGACTGTGAAGATTTATGGAAATGGTGCTTCTTTATTACAGGGTATGATCTTTGTTTATGGCTTGATCTCGTGAGCACTGAAATTGTTTTGGGTTTGTGTGTCGAGTTGTGCATTGCAGGAATGGCTCGAATGATTGAATTAAAGCCGCAGAATGAACGGGAGCTGAGCAATGGTGGTGCTTGCTGTGGCAGTATTTGGCAGAGGGAAATTGGTAGTGATGAATGTCAAGAAGAGAATGGGTGGTCGCAGGGTGAGTAGCAAATTAGCCGTGAGTGCAGTGGAAGTTTGAGCGTGTGCTCGGGAGATAGAGCTGAGATGATGTTTGAGAGGGAAGTGATGTCAACAAGAGAGCGGTGTGGCGAAAACGCTGGAATTGAAGTGCGAGAGAGAAATTTGCGGGCTGAGGATGGAATGAAGGCTGCGAAGCTTGATGAAAGTGACGGAATTGGCCTTTTAGGTGGTACTAGTTCCGGGTGTCGGATTTTGGAACCGAAAGTGGGGATCAGAATATTTCAGTGAATCACGAAGGGGGTATGACTCGAATGCATGATTCGGCTGCGGCACATATGAGCTACGCGTCACGCTTTTGGGCGCGTTTTCGCAAGAGACAAGGAATGGTTTAGATGGTATTTTGTGAATGTGTGGACTGCAGAGAAGCAGAGTTGAGATACTGGAAGTGTAAAATGTCTTGTGACAGCGTCAGTAGCCGGAGGCAAGTTCAGGTGGCTGGAGATAATTTTTCGACGGATTACGCGCGGTGTGACCGGATCCATTGATGACGTCATCAATTCCGGCGACACTTTTCGGACCCAAAATTCCCGAGAGACATATTTTTCACTCCTGGGCTTGGTGGACCAACTTGGAGACGGGTTTTGAGAAGAATTAACCTAATTTTGGGAAAGTATCCTTATGGGGAGAAAAGCATATAAATAGAAAACTCTTTTCTAAACCTAGATATATCTCCATGAGGAGACTTCTACTTGTTGTCTAGGGTTTCACATGATAGTTTTCTTCTTTGCTTTCTATGATGATTTCAAAAACACAAGTAACTAAGTTTTTATTATTGGTTGAAGATGTAGTTGGATTTTGCAACCAAGTTATGATTTTTATGAATTAGTTTTCTCTCAATATTATCGTTCACTTTCTACGGGTTACAATAATTGCATGATTGATGGATTGCAATATGATTGAATGTTTTTTTAGTCGAGTCTAGAATTGATTGAACTCACATCCATATCTATAGCTATTTTAGGGTTTTCATCAGCGATAACCTTGAATACTAGTAGCATGATATGATTAGGGTTTGTTGTGATACATCCTCGTAGTCATATGTAGAAATTGACCTTTGTTCGAATTGTTTGCGCAATGTATTACAATTGCATTGATTAGCCTATTTAAAACTTAATGCTCTAGGAATTGAACTTGATTAGCGCAAGGCGTTAGGTTATTCTTTAGGTAGATTTCACATACGCAGCTCTAATGTGTGTGTTGATAACTTTGGAAATTTACGGAGTATTCTTGCAATAAGGTATTCTATGGCTTTTGATGATAGAGAGATTAAATACGAATTCTATTTATATATTCATAAACTTGTTTACAATTGAAGATGAAACCTTTATCCAATATTTCACATCCTTGAGTTGCGTACTTTATTTGCTTTTTGTTTATTTTTATTTACACCATCAGAAATTCTTCCGGGTGTTTTATATAGGAAACCATAACAATTTGACAACCTAGACCTCTCTGTGGGATCGATCCTTTCTTGCCCTTGCTATATTTATATTTTGAGTAGTAAGAAAGTGTAATTATATTTGTGTCGCTTACGACAGCGGCCAATTACCATTCTCATCACCAATGCCAACAACAGCAGCAACACTAGAACTGCACCACAAACCATCACCAACATTCTGACTTATCCAAACACCACCGGCACTGCTCAAAATTGATGTCGGCACCAAAAACTCCAAACTGCAGCACCATCTGTACCAGCTGATTTCGAGAACCAACTCATACCACCAGGTTCTTTCATGTCTCAGGCCCGCAAATCTCCGTTGTTCATCTTCATTTCTCGTTGGAAGCATCTCGGCTCAAGCTGCAACCTCAGGTGTCACATAGTCCTGCACAATTCAGTCCATATTGGAACAACACCATCATATTGCTTCACCCTGCAGTGACAACCCAATCGCAGCACAAACTCAAAATTGAACCAGCATCACAATCTTCTTGTCCTACCTGGATTTAGCTCATTACATAGCCAAGCTCTAATGTCATTCAACATCCATCAATTCCTATCTGCAACCTCTCCTTGTTCTTCTCGGCTTCAATACCACAAGTGCTTCATTGCCTCAGCCACAGGTGAGAATACCACCTTTCTGTCGAGCAATACCCAGACTCGAGTACCGGTTCCTTCTACCAGCACCACCTGAAACCATTTCCAGTTTCTAGTTCAAGCTCTGACCACCCATACCTCCTCACTGCCTTCTTCAAACTCGAGCAGAAATACCATTCTTATGTCAATATCTTCACATTCGTGTTCATACCCAGTTTACATTCAGCTCTCGTAAACAACCATTAATCTCAAGCGTCTTCACTGATTTCCGACAGCAAATCAAGCTTGGAACTCAACCAAAATTCCTTGCAATTGAATTCCTCACTGAACCCTTTAAACAACCAACAAATTCAATCAAAGCAACATCATATTTCAGCTGCAATTGAGCTCAAAACTTGACCCATTCTCCTCCAATCTCTGTCATCACCAACACCATGAGCCATTTCAACATCAGGTCTTCAATCACATCAGCGGTTCACAAACAGAAACCCCAATTCGTCTCGAGACTCTATTCCTTCTCAATTTCTCATCAAATCTTTCAAAACCCATAGATTCAACAACACCACCATCATCTCGCCCAAATCCATTGTAACAACCAGATTCGATCGAAACCCCCATCGATCCTGACTCATTCAAACCCTTTAATTCATCACAACCAACGAACCCATTAATCCATTCTTATGAATCGTCTCGTCAAATTAAACCCAATTTCATTTCTTCTCATAGACAAACCCTAATTTCTGTTTCACCCAAGTTTGACACTTAAATCACAAGCTGCAATCGAACCCATCTACAATTTCATCTTATCTTCTCTCGATTTCACCAGAGAATCAACCCATCTGCTTTTCTCGATTCCATATAGTGACCAAGACCATCGTTTACTTTAATCACATCTTCACTGCCATACTTTCTCGATCTTAATCTCTCAATTTTTAATCAGCAGCTCGATCTGGTCTCTCGATTTAATGGCAGCAACTGCTGCTTTTCTCTCTTATCTTCAGGTAGAACAAAAATGAGGTGAATGAAAGAAACACCTCTCGATTTAGGGTAAAGAGGATTAGGGTGCTAACAAAGACACCCATCTTCTGGATAAGGGCCACCCATCCTGGCAACCCCTTAACCACAAATGGCTCTATTTAGTACTCCTCCCAATAGAGTTGCCCCTTAACCTTTGGTTTGGTTCCCAATAGCATGTGAAATGACACTTTGCCCTTTTCGCCTCAATTTGGGTGATTTAAAACTTCTTTTCCTCCGTGTGACTCCAGAATACCTAATAACTCAAAAACACGCATAAAGTACATAATTCACAAGAAAAATAGCAAAGAAAGCGTAACTACTAGATAGTAAATTAGGTGTTTTAGACACCTATAAATAAGTTCAAGTCTCCACATACCTTTTAGTCGATGAAGTTCCACCAGTTCCTTGAGTAGTTCTTCGTCTTGTATGATGAACGCCGTGGAGTCTAGAGCTCAACTACACTTTCTATCCTAGTCCGAGACTTAGCTATAAGTAGACTAGAAATCAAGACTTATAGTTTTGGCAACTAAACTTGACAAACAAGCTTGAGATAGCAACGCTTGCGAGTTCGACCGAGCAATGCTCTAACAATCTCCCCCTTTGTCAATTTTAGTGACAAAACTATCAATACATATGGAATACAAAATAAATGAACTTTGCAGCTTCTCTTCCACATGCATGATCTCCTTGGTTCTTCAACATTACTCGAAATCTTCATCACTTCCAAGTACTCCAATGATTCCAAAGATATTCAATGCAGCATCATCGTTGTTGAAGATCCATAGCCATAACAATGAGAAAACAAAATCTCTCAATCATTGTTACACAATGTCATAGTATTATTACACAACATCAAAGTTCAATTGTATCACAACTTTGACAACAATACTATGGTGATATGTATCACTCCCCCTTAGTCAATACTTCATATCACATGAAAACCACTCCCCCTTACAAAATGATCCGAAAACCATATGTATTTGTAGGGTGAACTACACATTAATTCTCCCCCTTTTTGTCAATAAAATTGGCAAAGGTACGAAAACTAGTGGGATCCTAATGAAATTTTCATAGAGACACTTCATGACCAAAAGAAGGAACAACTTTTTAGATGCGATCATATAGCCGAAACTAAATGCATTCATCAAGGAGTTTATAAAGATACAAGATAACCCCTATAATATTCCACAGCCGCACTCCCCACAAAGATTTGGCAATTAAGCACAAGTTCAATTTAGAACTCTCCCCCATAAAATGTCATTCCCGAAAGAACAACAAGAGCGACCTTACTTTTACAAGAAAAAAAAGGATTTCTTTGGACATCACAAATCACACGAAACATGAATTTGCATCAAAAAAACTCAATTAAATCAACCACAAGAGAACTCATGATTAATTTAATCGGAAATGCTCAACATAAGAAAACTTATGGAGCCGCACAATATATACATAAAAATATGGATCAGGGAAGATCAATACCGCGGAATAAATAAAGATTCATTATATCTTTCATCACTATTTGCATAATGACATACAATAGACTTAATCTTTGTAAACGAAAGTTTATCCTTTCTCCCATCAATATTTGCATAATGACATGAAAGGCTTAACTTTTGTTTGTCAAAAGTTCATTCAATCTTTTATCAATACTTGCATATCGACATATGAAAGACTTAACTTTTGACCACGTATGGGACAATCATAGTTATCGGATGCAAACACACATATCCCATAACAAATTACAATATATAAAACCATAAAGATTAATACTGCAAAATCATCTTCCAAATAAACTTTAGAATTTAAACAAATAAATCTGAAAACATTGAAGATGAAAATCGTTGGACATAGCTATGTGTAATCACAATAATGGCTATTCCAAACCCTAGTTATTCTTCTTAAAAACACAAGACTAAAATTCTCATAAGAAGTTTTCCTAGACATTGAGACCTCTGAAAAATTCTCTACCGTCCCCGAACTCCTTGTCGTCAACAACCATAGGAACATATGGTTCGTGAAGAAAGGAGTCAATTCCAACAAACCTTCTAGGCTAATGATGTCGAACCAGGGCCTTCTGAATTTCAAGAGTTCTCATAACAAAAGCCTTTATTCCTTAAATCTCCTTTTTCTTGCCTACTTCAACTCTTCAAGAACATCAGAAAACTTCTGAGAATTTGAAGGAACATCTCTTAGCTTCCTCATATTCCTTCTTTTTCTTTTCAAGGTTGAAGGTATCGGAGATTTTTCTTTTTCCTTCATGATTGATGGCTTAACAATCATATTAACATCTTTTCCATCAGAAGACATAATGCTTGGAGTATCCATATGCGTACGGGTTTGTGAGAGGAAGTCACAAAAAAAAAAAACTCAACAAGCAGTCTTTGGTTAAAAAGAGTTTCAGGGAAGGAAAAAGATATGTAGGGTTACGAAACCTTTAAACACGCAGGTTCGTGTACACACAACTCTCAACCCTATAAAATACAGAATTGTCTATTTTAACCCTCTTTTATTGATTAACCAGGGGAAGTCCTTTTCAATATCAATTAGATATGAAAAGTGTCATGAATTCCAGACTTTATAGTGCTCTCAGAGCCGAAAGAAAAAACAAAAACAACTAAAGATTTTTCTTTCCTTAAAGCCTGAGGTGTGCATGATATTGTCTCTTTGAATCAGGCACATGAGACAAGATGCACTAACCAACATATTGTGCTGGGATGAACACAAATTTTTCCATCGTATCCCTTTTGATCGGAATTCATAAAACCCTGTCTGTCATAGTTTTTAGACCATAACTTTTTTTCCAATGATCTTTTCTTTTCCTTGGAAACTAACTTCTTTGACGAAGATAAAATCTTACATACCTCTGCGGTCTTTTGAACAAGTTTAAGCTTGTGTTCTAATCGATTTTCTCTTCGTTGAAGTTTGTTGACATGTCTCAATATGTGTTTGTACTTGTAACACTTTGATAGTTCATGACCCTTGAGGGAACAATATGAAGAGCATGTCAGCCTGGAATATGATTCAGGTATCCGAGCTGTGCAAGCTGCTAGGCACAATGTAGGACCTGAAAAATCCGACAGAGAGTTTCCAACAGAAAGGTCAATTTTTTCTTCTAGAATGGTTGAGTTTTCTTCTGAAAGAATATCAAGATAGATGTATATATTGCTACAATTATCAAAATTAATATTTTCACAAAGAAGTGCAACACTTGATTTTTCGTCTTCATTAGAATCATAGTTGTCAGACATTTCATCAAGAGTTGCAGCAAGACCTTTGTTCCCAGTGTATTTCTTTCGATTTGGACACTCATTTGCAAAATGACCAAAACCTTTACACTTAAAGCACTGAGGCATATCCTCGTCATCAGTCTCACCATTATCCCTATTTAGGAGGAACACGATTATGGGGTTTATCTGATGACCTGGATTTATCTCTGGAGAACCGTTTACTTCTCTTCAAAAGAAGATCCCTAAACTATCTTGTGATCAACGAGACAGACTTGTAAATATCTTCATCTGATGAATCAGCCTCAGAAAGATCATCTTCAGAGATGCAAACACTTTTACTTTTATCAAGTAATTTAGTGTTCTTTTGTGCTTTGAAAGCAACATCCTTTCGAGATTTGGATGTATGCTCATGATCAAAGATCTTTAATTTCCCAACTAGAGTAATCCTGGAAAGAGTATTAAGGTTATTTCCCTCAACGACGACATGCTTCTTAGAATCGTATTTCGATGAAAGAGATCTGAGAATCTTCATGACAATGTCCTTTTCAGGAATAGTCTTACCCAATGCAAAAGATGCATTAACAATTTCAGACACTTTGTGATTAAACTCATCAAATTTTTCTTCATCTTCCATACGAAGGTTTTCCCAATCATAATTTAGGTTTTGAAGCCTATCTTCTATTTCACAGGTATTCCCTTCAAATACGGTTTCTAAGATATCCCGGGCATCTTTAGACTTTAAGCACGTAGTCACATGATGCTGAAGATCTGGGGTAATGGCATGCATGATAGCATTTAATCCGTCAGAGTTTTGCTTTGCAGCAACGATTTCTTCTGGAGTATATGCACCAATATCCTTAGGTCTAGACACATCGCCTTCTGTCTCAACCGGAGGAGTATAGCCATTAACAACACGTACCCATGTTTGAAAATCACGAGCTTGAAGAAAAGCACACATAGCAATTTTCCACCACAAGTAGTTTGAGCCATCGAAGACTGGTGGTACGTTTATGAAGATAGAATTTCTATCCATAGAGTCAGATCGCTACAAACACAGACTTATAAGGTCTTTAAACGTGTTTGCCTACTCTGATACAATTGAAAAATTTGGGGGGGGGGGGGGTACAAAAACCTCACCCAATATTTTGCTTAGCAATTTGTATGGGCTAACTCCAATATATTTTCAAGATAATCAACTAGACAGTCAGACTCAATCTTACAAAAAGTATATCAAAGAGTTATATCTCAATTTATCGATTCAATACCTCAAGCAAATAACAATCTGCGAGTCTAATTGAATACAAGAGAAATTATCTTGAGCTGTACCAAAGACCAATGTTCAAGGATCAATCAATTTCAATCAACAACCAAAGGTCGGATTTACCAATTGATCGATTCAACGCACAATATGTGATATTTCAATTATATAACAAAATATAATGCTGAAAAGAAATAAATCAGACACCAGAAGTTTTGTTAACAGGGAAACCGCAAATGCAGAAAAACCCCGGGACCTAGTCCAGATTGAACACACACTGTATTAAGGCGCTACAGACACTAGCCTACTACAAACTAACTTGATGCCCGGACTGTAGTTGAACCCCAATCAATCTCACACTGATCCAAGGTACAGTTGCACTCCTTATGTCTCTGATCCTAGCAGGATACTACGTACTTGATTCCCTTAGCTGATCTCACCCGTAACTAAGAGTTGCTACGACCCAAAGTCGAAGACTTTAATAAACAAATCTGTATCACACAAAAAAGTCTACAAGAATAGATAATCTGTCTCCCATAGAAATACCTACAAGTTTTGTTCCTTCTTTTGATAAATCAAGGTGAACATGAAGCAATTGATATACCGAACTTATATTCCCGAAGAACAGCCTTGAAATATCAATCACCTCACAATAATCTTAATCGACTAGCGAAACAAGATATTGTGGAATCACAAACAATGAGGCGAAGATGTTTGTGACTACTTTTCTATCTTGCCTATTAGAGAAATTAAACTCGAGCCAATTTTACAATTGTAGTCAATACAATAGAAATAACAAGATCAGATCATGCAACTACAGAGAAAATATTTGGGTCTGGGTTCACAATCCCAATAAAGTCTTCAAGTCGTTAACCTACAGGGTCTCGTTAGAAACCTAAGGTTAAAGGAGAATCGACTCTAGCTTATACAACTAGTATCACTCAGGAGGTGTGGGGATTAGGTTTCCCAGTTGCTAGAGTTCTCCTTTATATAGTCTCCAAATCAGGATTTGCAATCTAAGTTACCTTGGTAACAAAGTATTCAATATTCACCGTTAGATGAAAACCTGATTAGATTCAAGTTAATATCTTTCAACTATTAGATCGAACTTAGCTTGTTATACACAAATGAAATGCACGTTCATTTAGGTTTGTGTAACCGTACCTAAACGTGTACACCTAGTTGGTTCAACAATAATTAACTAAATGGTTAGAAATATGAGCACTTTCATATTAACCATATTCTTCTTTACCATAACTAGTTCAAATGACTCAAATGAACTAGTTAGAGAGTTGTTCAATTGCTTAGATCTTATAGAAGTATACAAGACACAATCGAAGCAAAAACGATTTGATTCACTCGAATCGATTCATGAACTTTATAGCCACGGTTTGCAAATATGCATTCCTTAGTTTATATAAGTTTAAGTTCACGAATAACCGTTTTTGAAAATAACCCACTTAAGCACGCATACCTGTACGCATACTTAAGTACCCGGATTGAATTTGTTTTCAGTTCACAAACTCCAGCAGAAATTCACGGGATGTGAACTTCCGGCAGCACGTGTATAGGTACGCGGAATTTAGTTCCGGTTATCATGAGAAGCAAAGTACGCATACTTTGGTTCAAGGATTTTGGACTTACACAAGTATGAGTTCACATACAATATTTATATCCATTCATGGTTATATATTCTAAACTCTCATTTCAATCATTGAAACATTCTTAGAGGATGTTAAATAGAGGTTATTCACACACTATTTTTCATCAAAGCAATTTTCAAGATATTAAAATAATCAACATGACTTTCGTCACTTATAAAGATGAACTTGGCCAAAGCGAAATATTACCAACACATATTTCGAGAAATAGATAAGCGAGATAAACTCGGCTCGAAATAGCAAATGTGTATAATCGAAGTCTATATAGCAATACGAATTTTGTCTCAAGATAGGAGATAGAGTAGATAGACTTTTGAGTGATAGATAATTTCAAGTCTCCACATACCTTTTAGTCGATGAAGTTCCACCAGTTCCTTGAGCAGTTCTTCGTCTTGTATGATGAACGCCTTGGAGTCTATAGCTCAACTACAATTTCTATCCTAGTCCGAGACTTAGCTATAAGTAGACTAGAAATCAAGACTTATAGTTTTGGCAACTAGAGTTCGCATACCAAGTCCGCGTACTGTCGGAAGTTCTCATCCCGAGAAATTCCGCTGGAGTTTGTAAACTAAAAACAAACTTATTTAGGGTACTTAAGTCCGCATACCAGTCCGCGTACTTAAGTTGGTTATTTTCTAAAAACGATTATTTGTGAACTTAAACTTATATAAACTAAGGAATGCATAATTGCAAACCGTGGCTATAACGTTCATGAATCGATTCGAATGAATCAAATCGTTTTTGTTTCAATTGTGTCTATTATAAAGATCTTAGCAATTGAACAATTCTCTAACAAGTTCATTTGAGTCATTTGAACTAGTTATGGTAAAGAAGAATATGGTTGATATGAAAGTGCTCATATGGCTAACCATTTGGTTAACTACTGTTGAACCAACTAAATGTACATGTTTGGGTACGGTTACACAAACCTAAAAACGTGTATTTCATTTGTGTAACAAGCTAAGTTTCGATCTAACGGTTGAAAGATATTAGCTTGAATCTAATCAGGTTTTCATCTAACGGTGAATATTGAATGCTTTGTTACTAAGGTAACTTAGATTGCAAACCCTGATTTGAAAGACTATACATGGGAGCACTCTAGCAACTGGGAAACCTAATCCCCACACCTCCTGTGTGATACTAGTTGTATAATCTAGAGTCGATTCTCCTTTAACCTTAGGTTTATATCGAGACCCTGTAGGTTAACGACTTCATTGGGATTGTGAAGCCAAACCGATTAAGATTATTGTGAGGTGATTGATAATACTAGGTTGTTCTTCGGGAATATAAGTCCGGGTTATCAATTAGTTCCTGTTTACCTTGATTTATCAAAAGACGGAACAAAACTCGTAGGTATTTCTGTGGGAGACAGATTTATCTATTACCGTAGACTTTTCTATGTGATACATATTTGTTTATTAAAGTCTTCTACTTTGGGTCATAGCAACTCTTAGTTATGGGTGAGATCAGCTAAGGGAATCAAGTTCGTAGTCTCCTACTGGGATCAGAGACGTAAGGAGAGTAACTGTACCTTGGATCAGTGTAAGATTGATTGGGGTTCAACTACAGTCCAAACCGAAGTTAGTTTAAAGTAGGCTAGTGTCTGTAGCGGCTTAATACAGTGTGTGTTCAATCTGGACTAGGTCCCGGGGTTTTTCTGCATTTGCGGTTTCCTCGTTAACAAAACTTCTGGTGTCTGTTTTATTTCTTTTCCGCATTATATTTTGTTATATAATTGAAATATCACAAGTTATGCGTTGAATCGATCAATTGGGAAATCCAACCTTTGGTTGTTGATTGAAATTGATTGATCCTTGAACATTGGTCTGTGGTACCGTTCAAGTGATTTCTCTTGTATTCAATTATACTCGCAGATTTCTATTTGCTTGAGTTAGTATTGAACCGAGAAAGAGAGATATAACTCGTTGATATACTTTTATTAAGATTGAGTCTGACTGTCTAGTTGATTCTCTTAAAAATATATTGGAGTTAGTCCATACAGATTGCTAATCGAAATATTGGGTGTGGTTGTTGCACCCCCCGCTTTTTCACCAAGGTAACTTGGATTGCAAACCCTAATTTGAAAATTATATAAAGGAGAACTCTAGCAACTTGGAAAACTAATCCCACACCTCCTGTGTGTTACTAGTTGCATAAACTAGTGTCGATTCTCCTTTAACCTTAGGTTTCCATCCAGACCCTGTAGGTTAACGACTTGAAAGACTTCATTGGGATTGTGAAGCCAGACCCAACTATTTTCTTTGTAGTTGCGTGTTCTGATCTTGCCTGACTCTAACGTATTAAGTACAATTGAAATAATTGACTCGAGATTTATTTCTCCGATAGGCAAGATAAAAGTAATCACAAACATCTTCGTCTTATCGTTTGTGATTCCATAATATCTTGTTTCGCTAGTCGATTAAGATTATTGTAAGGTGATTGATAATACTAGGCTGTTCTTCGGGAATATAAGTCCCATTTATCAATTGGTTCCTGCTCACCTTGATTTATCAAAAGACGGAACAAAAACTCTTGGGTATTTCTGTGGGAGACAGATTTATTCAATCTATAGAGTTTTCTGTGTGAGACAAATTTGTTTATCAAGTCTTCGACTTTGGGTCGTAGAAACTCTTGGTTGTGGGTGAGATCAGCTAAGGGAATCAAGTGCGTATTATCCTGCTGGGATCAGAGACGTAAGGAAATGTAACGACCCTCAAGCTTGTCAACGCTATTAGACTAGTTAATAGACGAATTAGTCAATCATAACTCGATTAGTTTAACACGAATGTTAATTAATAGAAATTAATCTAACAACGATTTAGATACGAAACTAGTATTATTGGATAGGTTTCGAAAAGTTGTGCAGAATGGATTACTTGAACGTGCCAATCAGATACCATATGAAGAAGATATCTTTGGATGAGTATGAATGGCAAAATAGTAAATTTTTTTTAGACCGACTGGATGCCCTTATCTTCTGGTCGGGTGCCTTTAGCAATCCTAGTTGACCTTATCTACACCAAATCGAGAAGAGCCGTTATCTTCTTCTTTTCTTTCTCTTTCTTCTTTCTTCCCGTTTTCTTTTCTTTTTCTCCGTTCTTCTCTGCGATGATTAAAGGCCGTGAAATCGAAAGGAAACTTAGGGGAAACATTAAGGGTTGATTGTTGGTGATGATGTTGAAGTTGGTTTAACTTTGAATGAAGAAGAAACGATGGATTGATGAGAATCAGAAGTTAGGGTTTATGTGATTGATCGAGAATTCGATTAAAGATGAATAAGGAGAAGGATTAGAAGATGGGTTTGTTCTTAATTGGTGTTTGATGGAAGTTGCTTTGGGTTGTTATGAAGATTGATTAAGAAATTGAAGAATTTAGGGTTCTTGAGTTAACTGAATCTTAGAAGATGAAATTGAGGTTTTAAAATAAGGATTAGAGATGGGTTTTTGGTTGATTTGAGTATTGAGATTTGAGTTAGGGATTTTGAGATGAAATCGATAATTAGGGCTCTGGTGATTTAAGACGGAGAAGAAGATGATTGTAGTTGGATATTTAGTATTGATTAAAGCTGAATTGTTAGCAGAAGGAGATGAATTCCAAGTTCTGATGGATATAAGCTGAGACGAACTAAAGGGATTTCTGGTGTTCTTGAAATGGATTATTGAATTCAAAGGTAATTGTCTTCCTATATCAATTTAGTAAATTTGTTCTTGTTGATTGTTCAATGTGTGAGTTATAATTGAAGTTAAAGTTTGAAATTTAATATGGAACAAAACTGTTGGGGTGGTTAGGGTTGTGATGAATGTAAGAGAATTGAGTTTGTGATTTAGAATCAAAATTCAGGTTGTGTGTGTGTTTATGCGGAGTTATTTGGATCTGTGGTGTTGTTGCTGTTGTGAGTATTGCAGGATGTGGTGGAGTTATCTGTGTAGGTGTAGTTGTTAACAAGAGATTGATATTGTTGAGGTGATGTTTCAGTGGCTGCTGTGATATTAGTGAACACATGTTGAGATTCGATTTGATTGTATATGGTCAGTGGTGTTGAGGTGGAGATGCGGGTGATAGTTTTGTACAATGAATGAAATTGCAGGTTATGAGAATGGAATTCTGTGTATGTTAAATGAGTATAGTTAGAATGGATGGGTGTTTGTAGATATTGCGGATGAAAAGTATGAATGAACTGTTGGCGTTCATTGTGAAAGAGTTGTTGATTTATGTTGAGTATTGAAGCATTGAACCGAGAAACAAGTCTGAAGCTAGGATTGTAACATGATTGAAGGTGGTAGTGAAGTTGAATGCCAGGAGTTGGTTTGAAGTTAGAGTGAACCTGCAGTTATAGTTGTGTTGTTTGTGTATTTGAGAGTTGCATAAAGGGAAGGCGTAAGTCTGAGAAGTTAGTGACAATGAAATACATAGTGAACTATGATGGTTCTGTAATTGTTAATGATGTTTAAGGAATTATAGTGATGAATTGAACTGAGATTTGGTGGTGGTAATGGTTTGATAGGTTCTGAGTTTAGGAAGAGTAGTGGTAGTTAGAAATGGAGATAATGTTTGTTTATGGATTGATTGGGATTGGTGCATAGAGGAATAAATTAGGAGCTGGTGATGTTGCAACTGTCGAATTTGCGGTGAAGAGAAAAAATTGTAATGTCAGTGGTGTTTCAGCTAAAGTTGGTTGTAATGTTGTTTTGGCAATGACCTCAGTGAAAGCCTGCAACTGCAGATTAAGGTAAACAGATTTTGTTATTTTAAATAAATTTAGATTTATAAACTGAAAAGAATGAATTGATGGAATGATGAAATTAAAGTTGAGTTAGAGTTGTAGAGTTTAGAGTTTTTGTGTTGCACAATGTTTGTGCTTTAGTGTTCTTTGGCACCGAGCAATGGCTCGGCATGTCTGAAGTTTTAGCCTTGGGTCATTCGGCCTAGTCGGGATCGACTCTAGGCGACTTAGTTCATCGGCGAGTTGAATCGGGTTTGAGTCACTAGTCTTGACTCGTTGACCATTGACCCTAGACATTGACCTGACCATGGACGTTGACTGTTGGTTGACCTTTAACCAGACGTTGACCGTTAGTTGACTTAGATGGACTAGACCTTTTGTTAACGGGCCGGTTTGATGGGCCGGGCCATAGTAAGCCCGCAGGTCGTGGGCTTGGTCTTATGATTAGTCTTTCTTAATTAGATGAATTGGACCCTTTTGGTCCGAATTAGCCTTTGACTTCTTCTACAAAGTTGTAGATGTTCACAAGACTTAACTAATAGACTAGAGAAACAACTCAATTGAATTAGTAGACCTTTAATTATGCAAGAGATGGCTAATGAAGAGGTGTAAAGTCATAAATGGGCTTAGAACCATTAGTTAGACTTGTAAGATTCTTGTGTGAGCCATGTTGGCTAGATTCTTAGATTTCTTGTGTGATTAACTGTTAGTCTATATTAACCACGGTCGATTCAAAGGATGAACCAGTGGATCGTGGATTTCGAGGTAGGCGTGGCTTGTCATCAAAAGAGGTGGGAATTTATATTAACTCTCTTGTGATTATTGTTGTTTTCTTTCACAAAAGTTTATGTTTAACAAATTCATGCATTATCTGCTTGTGTATTCCTTGCTTTGTTTTATTTTGAATTCCGAAAGTATTGTTGTTTCTTTTAATCTTTCCATTGCTTGGAAAGGAATTGTAATGCTTTGTATGTCTTTATTAAATGTTTGGGAAATAAGAATTTCCATTTGTATGCTTAGTAGGTGTGGAAGGAATTGGTCGACACCTATTAGGAAAATGATAGGTGTGTAAGGAATTGGTCGACACCTATCTGGAAAACGAGAGTTTTTCCATCTGTGGTATATAGGATACTACTCCTTCATTTATATCTACATGAATTTAAGCTTTTATGCCTAATAGGTGTGTAAGGAATTGGTCGACACTAATATAAACTAATAGGGTGTGTAAGGAATTGGTCGACACTTAATATATACATTGTTTGAAGAAGGAGTTAGTTCCATATACATGATTGTTTAAATCTGTGAATTGATTGCCTTTTTATATTTAGGAAAAACATGTAATGTTTTCTAGATCATTTCAGTGATTATTTGAAAGTTAAATGATATTCCTACTGGGCACCCCTTTTAGGGATGATGTGCTCACTCATTCCCACTTTCAGTTTCAGAGACAGATCAAGGTTGCGTGGCTTAAAGCTTCACGTTGACTTCGTTAGTTGGTTAACTTCTGCTATGTTTATTATGTTGTATATTCTATTTGTAAACCAAATGACTATTGTATATGTATAAATTGAGAGGAGTTCTTGTATTTATATTTCTGAGCGGGGCTAGTTTTTGGGTTAAGTTTTATAACAGATTTCTTAATTGAACGCTTAAGTTTATGATTTAGATTCTTAGTGCCTTATTATTTAGCTAATCTCTTGGATTAGTCAGCTGCTAGCTTTGGGGGCGCTACAAAGTTGGTATCAGAGCTCACTATTAGATCTTATATGGGAAAAGATAGAATTAGCCAGTGCTAGTTAGTGAAATAGATTAGTGTAGAACTGGGTTGGGTTTGTGAGATAAATCTTAATCACTAAAAGCTATTAATAATTAAAAGATTTATTTGATGGATTGATTTGTTTGTTTGATTTTTTTGTATGTGTAATTAAGTAAAATTTGTAGGGTACACCAGTAACTTTTGCTAATAAAGATTAGAGAATAATTAGTCTAAAAAGTATGAACACGTACACAATCTGATACTAGAAAAATAGTGAGATTAGTATTTTTTGTGAATCTTAAAAGTCACATAGAAACTTATTTGAATATGTTGACTTATACGTAGGATCAACAATTTATAATCACATAAATGTTAATAATATTGTTGGGACTTAATAATATTTGTTAGAATAGTTAGAATAATAATCCAACCATCAATATTAATAATAAAATATTATAATAATAATTATAAATGGAAATTGAAGTAATAATAATTTAATAAAGTAATGTTAACATTTCTCAATTAAAATCATATCGAACTTCATTTAAATAAAATTTTATTATTAAATATTTATTAAAGATCTAAAAATGATTAGTAATTATTATTAACGAATTAAATGAATTACAAATTAGGGATATATGTTTTTCGTTTTAATTAGATATAATTAATATAATACTTGTTAGGCGTTAGACTTAAGAAAGCGAGGGTATAATATATATAAATAAAAAGATTCAACTTGTTAGTAAGCTTGTACCTAAATTATCTTAAATCTAATAAATGATCCAGTAAATCTTTAAAATGAAACAAACATACATGAAATAGTAATGATAGTACTCGGATTCTTAGTGTAATATTAGAATTAAAAGAAAACAAATTTGTATATTAATAGGATCCTTCTTCGTAAATAGATTTAATCATCTTTTGAAATAGAAAATTAGTTTGATGAACTTAAGTTGTTAGAATTTGAATTAATATTACAGCATAACTTAAATTAAAATCTCATTAACAAATATATAGCGATAAAATAATGATTGGGATTGAATAGTTATGAAAAAGTAATAATGTTTATCTACGGTTAAGTTCTGCGAAATTAACTAATAATAAATTAGAATCATATGTTTTGCGTTTAAACCAGATAGTACTTATTAGGTAGAATTAAGAACGTGAGGTCGTATAATGCATAACAAAAAGACTAAACTTGTTAACGATCTTATACCTAGATATTTGTATTAGTTCAATAAATGATTCACTAAATCACTAAATTATACACATGAAGTGATATTAATAATACTTGAATGCTTCGTACAAAAGTAGACTTAAAGGAGAGTAAATTTGTCCATGAATAAGATACTTATTATTAATACAGAAATTTTAAGATTATGAAGACATACTAAAATTTTATGCAGACTCAAATTTAAATCATATTAAATTACTAACGGCAATATTTAATAATAATTAGTTTACAGATTCGATCTGAAGAAATAAAATCAATTATATCAATCTTTACGCAAATGTACAGTTATATTTAGAACATTAAGGCTTAGTGTATCAAACTGGATTATTAACTAAAGAATAATGGAAATGATAATATAATTAAGACACTATTTTTGATAAGATAAGCAAATAATAATACTATATAATGATAATTACTATAAAATTTAGAGTTATTGTAAATATCATTTGGATAATTATTATTGGACCGTAATAGCAAAATGTAATTTTATTAATAGTATAACTTACAGATTACTTAGCAATAAAATAAATTTAAGGAAATAAAGTTAGATGTAATCAAATCGAGTATTAATAATAAACTTAAACTTAGCGTTATGATTGATTACGATTAACTATTATTTGTCTAAGAAATAAGAAATAAATAATAATAATAATAAAAATAAAATAAATTTTGATGATTAAATTGTTTAAAATGTAAGTAAACTATTTATTTATTTTACGAAATAAATTTATTAGACTTACACAAATACCAATTAAGATAGAAATAAAGACTAATTAATCTTAATAAATAAATATTTAGTTAATCCAGCACTGGGGAATAGTGAAGGTTGTGTTTCTCTGTTTGTAGGAAGGCATTGTTAGGATTAACCTTGACAGGGCAACTGCATTCAAAGATGACCGATCACAGAAGTTGGTATAACTCTTTAGGAAACCGATAGATATAATTTCCCTTAGAAAGATTCGTAGGATTCTCCCTTGAAATTAGTGACGGTTATTTCATTGGAATAGAAATTAGTTTAAGAAACTTAGACTTCCCTCTTGGATAGAAAATCAGCGTAGTTGAACCTAGAACCACAAAAAAAAAATATTTGTAGAAAGCCATATAGGTGGTACTTTGTTTTTTTGTTGTTTGCGCTTAGACAAGATATGGAATAAATTTATAAGGTGGGGAGAATGTAAAGACCCTCAAGCTTGTCAACGCTATTAGACTAGTCAATAGACGAATTAGTCAATCATAACTCGATTAGTTTAACACGAACGTTAATTACTAGAAATTAATCTAACAACGATTTAGATACGAAACTAGTATTGTTGGATAGGTTTCGAAAAGTTGTGCAGAATGGATTACTTGAACGTGCCAATCGAATCTGGGATGAAGAAGATATCTTTGGATGAGTATGAATGGCAAAATAGTAATTTTGTTTTAGACCTTTGATTGCCCTTATCTTGGTCGGGTGCCTTTAGCAATCCTAGTTGACCTTATCTACACCAAATCGAGAAGAGTCATTATCTTCTTCTTTTCTTTCTCATTCTTCTTTCTTCCCCGTTTTCTTTTCTTTTCTCCGTTCTTCTCTTGATTAGAGGCCGTGAAATCGAAAGGAAACTTAGGGGAAACATTAAGGGTTGATTGTTGGTGATGATGTTGAAGTTGGTTTAACTTTGAATGAAGAAGAAACGATGGATTGATGAGAATCAGAAGTTAGGGTTTATGTAATTGATCGAGAATTCGATTAAAGATGAATAAGGAGAAGGATTAGAAGATGGGTTTGTTCTTAATTGGTGTTTGATGGAAGTTGCGGGGTTGTTATGAAGATTGATTAAGAAATTGAAGAATTTAGGGTTCTTGAGTTAAGCTGAATCTTAGAAGATGAAATTGAGGTTTTTAAAATAAGGATTAGAGATGGGTTTTTGGTTGATTTGAGTATTGAGATTTGAGTTAGGGATTTTGAGATGAAATCGATAATTAGAAGCTCAGTGATTTAAGACGGAGAAGAAGATGATTGTAGTTGGATATTTAGTATTGATTGAAGCTGAATTGTTAGCGGGAGATGAATTCAAGTTCGATGGATATCAAAATCGAGACGAACTAAAGGGATTTAAATTGTTCTTGAAATGGATTATTGAATTCAAAGGTAATTGTCTTCCTATATCAATTTAGTAAAGTTGTTCTTGTTGATTGTTCAATGTGTGAGTTATAATTGAAGTTAAAGTTTGAAATTTAATATGGAACAGAACTGTTGGGGTGGTTAGGGTTGTGATGAAGGTAAGAGAATTAAGTTTGTGATTTAGAATCAAAATTCAGGTTGTGTGTGTGTTTATGCGGAGTTATTTGGATCTGTGGTGTTGTTGCTGTTGTGAGTATTACAGGATGTGGTGGAGTTATCTGTGTAGTTGTAGTTGTTAACAAGAGATTGATATTGTTGAAGTGATGTTTCAGTGGCTGCTGTGATATTATTGAACACATGTTGAGATTCAGTTTGATTATATGGTCAGTGGTGTTGAGGTGGATATGCAGGTGATAGTTTTGTACAATGAATAAAATTGCAGGTTATGAGAATGGAATTCTGTGTATGTTAAATGAGTATAGTTAGAATGGATGGGTGTTTGTAGATATTGCGGATGAAAAGTATGAATGAACTGTTGGCGTTCATTGTGAAAGAGATGTTGATTTATGTTGAGTATTGAAGCATTGAACCGAGAAACAAGTCTGAAGCTAGGATTGTAACATGATTGAAGGTGGTAGTGAAGTTGAATGCCAGGAGTTGGTTTGAAGTTAGAGTGAATCTGCAGTTATAGTTGTGTTGTTTGTGTGTTTGAGAGTTGCATAAAGGGAAGGCGTAAGTCTGAGAAGTTAGTGACAATGAAATACATAGTGAACTATGATGGTTCTGTAATTGTTAATGATGTTTAAGGAATTATAGTGATGAATTGAACTGAGATTTGGTGGTGGTAATGGTTTGATAGGTTCTGAGTTTAGGAAGAGTAGTGGTAGTTAGAAATGGAGATAATGTTTGTTTATGGATTGATTGGGATTGGTGCATAGAGGAATAAATTAGGAGCTGGTGATGTTGCAAATCATCAATTTGCGGTGAAGAGAAAAAATTGTAATGTCAGTGGTGTTTCAGCTAAAGTTGGTTGTAATGTTGTTTTGGCAATGACCTCAGTGAAAGCTTGCAACTGCAGATTAAGGTAAACAGATTTTGTTATTGTAAATCAATTTAGATTTATAAACTGAAAAGAATGAATTGATGGAATGATGAAATTAAAGTTGAGTTAGAGTTGTAGAGTTTAGAGTTTTTGTGTTGCACAATGTTTGTGCTTTAGTGTTCTTTGGCCTGAGAATATGGCTCTGGCATGTGCAAGAGTTTTAGCCTTGGGTCATTCAGCCTAGTCAGGATCTGATTCTAGCTGACTTAGTTCATCTGACTGAGTTGAATCGGGTTTGACCCACTGAGTCACTAGTCTTGACTCGTTGACCATTGACCCTAGACATTGACCTGACCTTGGACGTTGACTGTTGGTTGACCTTTAACCAGACGTTGACCGTTAGTTGACTTAGATGGACTAGACCTTTTGTTAACGGGTCGGTTTGATGGGCCGGGCCATAGTAAGCCCGCGGGTCGTGGGCTTGGTCTTATGATTAGTCTTTCTTAATTAGATGAATTGGACCCTTTTGGTCCGAATTAGCCTTTGACTTCTTCTACAAAGTTGTAGATGTTCACAAGACTTAACTAATAGACTAGAGAAATAACTCAATTGAGTTAGTAGACCTTTAATTATGCAAGAGATGGCTAATGAAGAGGTGTAAAGTCATAAATGGGCTTAGAACCATTAGTTAGACTTGTAAGATTCTTGTGTTAGCCATGTTGGCTAGATTCTTAGATTTCTTGTGTGATTAACTGTTAGTCTATATTAACCACGATCGATTCAAAGGATGAACCAGTGGATCGTGGATTTCGAGGTAGGCGTGGCTTGTCATCAAAAGAGGTGGGAATTTATATTAACTCTCTTGTGATTATTGTTGTTTTCTTTCACAAAAGTTTATGTTTAACAAATTCATGCATTATCTGCTTGTGTATTCCTTGCTTTGTTTTATTTTGAATTCCGAAAGTATTGTTGTTTCTTTTAATCTTTCCATTGCTTGGAAAGGAATTGTAATGCTTTGTATGTCTTTATTAAATGTTTGGGAAATAAGAATTTCCATTTGTATGCTTAATAGGTTTGGAAGGAATTGGTCGACACCTATTAGGAAAATGATAGGTGTGTAAGGAATTGGTGGACACCTATCTGGAAAACGAGAGTTTTTCCATATGTGGTATATAGGATACTACTCCTTCATTTATATCTACATGAATTTAAGCTTTTATGCCTAATAGGTGTGTAAGGAATTGGTCGACACTAATATAAACTAATAGGGTGTGTAAGGAATTGGTCGACACTTAATATATACATTGTTTGAAGAAGGAGTTAGTTCCATATACATGATTGTTTAAATCTGTGAATTGATTGCCTTTTTATATTTAGGAAAAACATGTAATGTTTTCTAGATCATTTCAGTGATTATTTGAAAGTTAAATGTTATTCCTACTGGGCACCCCTTTTAGGGATGATGTGCTCACTCATTCCCACTTTCAGCTTCAGAGACAGATCAGGGTTGCGTAGCGAAAGCTTCAAGCATTGACTTCGTTAGTTGGTTAACTTCTGCTATGTTTATTATGTTGTATATTCTATTTGTAAACCAAATGACTATTGTATATGTATCAATTGAGAGGAGTTCTTGTATTTATATTTCCTAGCGGGGCTAGTTTTTGGGTTAAGTTTTATAACAGATTTCTTAATTGAACGCTTAAGTTTATGATTTAGATTCTTAGTGCCTTATTATTTAGCTAATCTCTTGGATTAGTCAGCTGCTAGCTTTTGGGGCGCTACAGGAACGTAACTGTACCTTGAATCAATGTGAGATTGATTAGGGTTCAACTACAATCCAGTCCGAAGTTAATTGGTAGTAGGCTAGAGTCGGACGGCTTAATATAGTATGGTGTTCAAAACTGGACTAGGTCCCGGCGTTTTTTTATGCATTTGCGGTTTTCCTTGTTAACAAAATTCTGGTGTCTGTGTTATTTCTTTCCGCATTATATTTTGTTATATAATTGAAATATCACAGGTTGTGCGTTAAGTTCAATCAATTAGAATATCCGACCTTGGGTTGTTGATTTAAATTGATTGACACTTGAACATTGGTCTTTGGTACCGTTCAAATTACTCCTCTTATATTCAATCGGGCTCGCATATTTCTATTTGTGATTGTAGGATTGAATTAAGAGTTAGAGATATTAAAATCTTTGATATACTTTTCTCTAGATTTAGTTTGATTGTCTAGTTGATTCTCTAGAAAGTATATTAGAGTAAGTCCTCTCAGTTGCCAAGCGAATTGTTGGGTGTGGTTGTTAGACCCCCATTTTCAATTGGTATCGAGCGGGCAAACATTAAATATCTCATAAGTCTGCATTTGTAGCGATCCGATATGGACAAGTGCTATCTCTATAAACGTACCAAACGAATAGTCTTCGATGGCTCAAATTACTTGTGGTGGAAAATTGCTATCGTGCCTTCTTCAAGCGCCCGATTTTCAATCATAGGTTTATGTAGTTAATGGCTATGATGCTCCGTTGTGGCAATAGGAAATGCGGCTTCCAAAGGATATTGGTGCATATGACGCTTAGAGATACTTGTTGCAAAGCAAAACTCGGACGGTTTGAATGCAATCATACATGCCATTACCCTGATCTTGACACCATGTGACTACGTTCACTCGGTCTAAAGATGCTTGGGATTTCTTAGAAATCGTATTTGAAGGAATAACGGTGAAAAGGAATCTAGGCTTCAAAACCTAAATTCGATTGGGAAAACCTTCGTATGGCGGATGAAGATTCATTTGATGAGATTAATCACAAAGTGTCTGAAATTGTTAATACATCCCGTTTGTACCATAACCAAAAATGCACATATGGGCCCGATTGAAGCTTGAATCATCTTTTGGCACTCATCCAAGCCCTACAACCAAATGACAATAGAAGAAGCCCACCAACGATGATTATAATAACCGGTCAACGGTCAAAGTCAACACTGATCAATGTCAAAGTCAACAATCGGGTCAAAGTCAAAGTCAACCGTTGGTCAGTCATTTGTCAAAGTCGGGTTGCTCGTCGCACCTCCACCCAAATATTCATCCTCACTGCCAACAATTCCCGGCCAAGTTCTCTCGTCTCACGCCATCCATTTCTAGCCATCTTGCCATATGTGTCTTTGCCGGCCGGTCTCTACCCATGCGATCAAATTATTCCCGATCAGTGTCCACCAATACTCCACCATCATTCATGCAATTTATTCAAAGAAGCATGCAAACGGTTTCATACGACTGAAGATGGAGGCATGCGAGTTAATTCCAAAGATGTCATGCGGGGTTTAAGATGGAGCCATGCAATATTTATTCCAGTTTCATACATGCAACAATAATTTCAGCAGTTTCATGCGGAATTGAAGAGGGGCATAAATGAGCGAGTTAGTATCATTTAAGTTATATTGAAATTGTGTATACAATTGTATAAATAGTGAGGAGCAGAAATGGAAAAAGGGGGGTAGCGAATAAGAGATAAAACATACACTGTAATTCTACATATCAATATCACCCCCAAGGGGATTCGTCTGTGGATGTAGGCAAACCATGCCGAACCACGTTAAACCTTTGTCTCTTTATTTGTTCTTCAATTCGTCTCCTAACCCAAAATACACACCAAACTATCCATTCATCGTGTTTCGTGCCCAAAAGTAATTTTGGGTACAAACATTGCTCCAAACTAAGGGAGTACGAGAAAGGAATCGTGTTTTCCTATTGAGAAAAGTTGTACAAAACGCTTCAAGATGTGGTCTGAGAAGCAAGCTGAACGCCTTGAAAAATCATCACCGGCACGATTGATCGTAATCTTTGCGGTCCGAGCTTGATCACAATTGCGGCAATCCCGAGAAAATGCGACTCTAGTCCAGTTGGTCGCAACTGCTGTAGTCCAGATTCATTGTTCGAGATCAGCAAAAACTATTACTTTCAGAAACTACTAAAACTGCATCACTACAAAGACCGATGAAACCGCCTTCAAAGGCGTCGATCCACAAGAAAAGACCACGTAAAACATCATCCAAATTGTTATGATATTCGATCCGCAACATGGATTGGTCCAATTTGATTTCAATCACTGCATCCGGTGATCGCGAAACATTATGAAATTCCGCTTAATCGTAGTTACTGCGATCCAACATCAACCGCTGAATTCGAGAACATAGTCGAGGCCACCAAGACCACTCATCGGAAAGATCGCTAAGATTGTTGCCCGAGGATGTTCCCATCCGCACATATTGAAGTCCAAAGTTGAAAAAATTTGCTTCCCAAATAACGAGTGTCTATATGTTATGAGTTTGGCAAACGTCAAATCACTATTGTCATGATCGCAAGGTTGTCAAGTTGCCTACATCTCAAGGTCTTGAATACCCCAGGGGAAAACCTCCAAAAGCATCTCGAAAAGTTCCGGTAAAGGGCCACAAAAAGTGCAAAGAAAAACCATGGTGAAAGGTCTGAGAAACAAAGAAGGTCCACTAGAACTTATCAAAAATCCAAAGGGAAAGAAGAAAACAGAAAAGCTGTTACAAAGTTCCAAAAGCAATGGCAGTCCAGCAGAAACCGTGATAGAAAATTCAAGACTAAAGACCACAGTTTTAGAAAAGCCATTCTTAAAAGTTCTCATAAAAAAAAAAAAAAAAAAAAAAAAAAAACGAGCGCGGCGAGCCGAGCCATCATGCAAGCCGGGATGCAAAAGCCCATCGGTTATTACCAGCTCAATGCCGGTACCGAGTTGAGACATTTCAAGCGCTGATGATGTTGACCAACGCAGCGAAGGTTACATTCACCACTTCCTTGAGCTAAGAACAGTTTGAAGCATCAATGGTACATCAATATTCGATGTGCCGGATACCTGCACTGTTGATGCTCTTTGATACATCCACCTGATGATCCGAGATACATCAAAAAATCAACTCTTAGAAAAATGTTCGATGTTTCTTGTTGTAATTTAGATATCTGCGTATATCAATGATTATTCGAGACATCAAACTTCGATACTCTTTGCTACATCAAATTTAATAGAAGTGCGGTCGACCCATTGCCAAGTCGAGGCGCCCACGTTAACAAAACATGTGCCACGTCGGCCTGAGGTGATTATGTAAGCGGGTGACATGCTCAGCAAAACGATCTCTCATAGTTCGCGTCGTGAAGTATTAGCGTAGCGATGTGTCGGTAGGGAACATACCCACGTGACAATGCGTGCCACGTCGATAGCGGTTATTGATGGCGGCGGCCCGGCCGAGTAGCCCAGCAGCGAACCAAGCCGGCGGCCTACAGCGAGCGGACCAAGCCGGCGGCCCAAGCGAGCGGACCAAGCCGGCGGCCCACAGCGAGCGGTAATCGGGTATTAATCGGGAATTAATCGGCGAATAATCATAATCGGGAATTAATTGGCGAATAATCGTAATCGGCAATTAATCGGAAATTAATCGGCCACGGCACGCATGTTTTTTGGAATCTTGTTTCGTCAATAACTTCTTCGTTTTAAGTCCGAATTGAGTGATTTTTGGCTCGTTGGAATCACCTTTCAATTTTCTACAATATGTAGGAGAAAACTCTTCAGTTTGAAAAAATTATTTTTGGGGTTCCGAGCGGCACATCAACCACTATCAAGTGAAAATTACATATCATATTCAATGTTCGGGAATGCTATTGCGTCGAGTTTCTACCCACAAAATGCCCGTGTGCAAGTTGTGAGTGCTGATTCGATTCAGTAAACCTCAATACGCACATATTCGGTTGCTAGTCATAACTACTACGATCAGTTGATCAAGCTGCCGCAATCAAGTAATCAGCTGTTGGTCGATTGATCAAGCGCCACAGATCCTTTTTAACTACTATGAGTCAGTTGATCGAACTGCTGCAATCCGACAGCAACTGCTTGGCGAGTTGATCGAACTTCCATGATCCTTTTTAATTCCTCATGATCCAGATTAGTTGAACTGCTTGTGAGTCAGATTTTCCCAAAGCTGTTTGATACTGATTTCCCTCACAACTACTTGATCAGTTTTATGCATAATTATTCAGATACGATTGATCACGCATTGCTTGAAATACTGATTCAGTAACAGCTGTCTTCAATCGAGTTTTGATTTAGCTGGTGCATTCCGATCCACGAGACAAATATAGTTACTAAGTCGAGACGAGGCGCTAAGGCAACTAAACTAGTCATCGTCATTGGAAAACATCAACATAGCCAGTGGGCATCCTAATCGCTTCATAAGCGAAGTCGCAATAACACTTTCAATACGATGCGTATACAATTTACATATTTTCGCATCTTTTCATATATTCATGCATACTTTTGTTCAATGAGACACCTATAATATGGCGAGCATTTCTACGAGGAGATGCACACATTTCAATCTAGCGCGCATCTGGAATAGTGGGATTGGCCCCGCGCGAATTCCGGATAGCGAGACATCTTCAAAATTTCATGCGCGAGCAAAATGCGGCAAGGCGAGTGCACCCTTGTACGAGCATTGAGCGACATGACAATCACTATCTTACGGAGCGAATTACAAATCACTTCAACGTGACTGACTGTCACTTGGGGGCGAGATGCGTAACACCTCATGGTCTAAAATAACTCTTTTGGGGCAAGCTGTGTAACACTCCATAAGCTTGGGGGCAAGTTACATGGCACCTAAATGCGATGCGGAATTAAGCTTCTGAAAATCAAAACTTCAGGTAACCCAAACTTCTTAATCCTACAATGAGTTACGAGGATTAAGAGGGGAGCAGCATACACCCTAATATTTTG
>JAJJWW010017999.1:0-41259 GCA_023531295.1 Papaver armeniacum | reverse complement strand
AATAGCAAAGAAAGCATAAACTCTAAATAGTAAATACGGTGTATTCGACACCTATTAGCCACCAATTTCCCTCAAATTATACTAGTTGTGCGCCCGTACGTTGCACGGAGTTTGTATTGTGTGGCGTGGCGGTTTGTTATATCTTTGGTTACCTTGGTTCGTTTGCGCTCGATGTTATCCACAAAGAAACCATAGATCACTCTTCATGCATTTGTTTTCAATCTATTAATGCATTGCGTTCTTACACTTGCATAGTGACCAAAAAATATTAGTTACATAAATCCAAAAGATCTCGAAACAAAAGGAAAAAAATGTCCAAGAATAGACCACTCTCAATGAGTTTCTTTTGTTATTCTATACATCCCTTTTTCTTTTCTTGTGCAATATCTTTTTAGCTCTTTCCGGCCTCGATTTGACTAAAATTGTTTTGGAAACTTTATATTACTCTTGTCTAGATCAAAGAATTCTGCCTGTTTTTAATATAGGTATCCTTGGGTCTTGATGCAAAAATTAAACAAATTGAAGATCTAATACCGCACGGAACTCATATATAGCCATCCCTGGAAAAAGATGTGCAATACCAACTCATTTATTTATTGCCAATACCAACTCGTCTATTTATAGCCATCTCTGAAAAAAGAATTCTATATCTATGATGTTGATTCTCGGTGGTGTATGAAGGATGGATATGGCATCACTTGGGTAACACCATTCCACCGGAGTCAACTAAATTCTGTACTCATCTTCGTTCATCTATGAGCATATCGAAGAGGAATGAAGCAAGCGAAATGCCGCTATTAGAACTAACGTATAAGGATAAGAGTATGAATGGTTTACCTTTACTTGAAGATGAAGCAGGCCAAAAAACTACTGGAAATGTTCCTCACCCATTATAAGAGGAGAATTAGTTTTCCCAACATGAATTGGGTTAGCCTTAACTCATCTAACAGGATGTGTTGTTAAACCCACAGTCAACCTTAGATGTACAAATGCTAACCAAGTTGCAGGCTATAATGACGAATATGCGCGGGATGAGATCCTTAATAGCTCACTGTTGGCGGAAGCCAATGTCCTGGGTCCCGGGGCGACATTTTCACCACTGCTTGCGGATCGATATATATACTAATGTGTTTAATGGGAAGTTGCTCCTGAAACACGCAAGTGATGTAAAATTTAATACGACATATCAATCAGTAATGCTTTAATTTCTCCCAAGATTGCTACCGTAACTCACAGACAGCGGGCCCACTTCTGCACGCTTATGATCCCAATGCTAGAGAGCATTGCCCTTGGTCGTCCGATCCCTTCACGGGATTTTTCACGCTTTTTTGGGGCGTCAACCTAGCATCATCCCATATCAATGCGTCTCGTTGAAAATAAACATTTCGTCACAAAATTCAAATGTAAAGGATGAGAGAGAAGCAATAAACCTGATTTGCCCAATAATCAACGCCTAGTTTAACATGATACTCAATGTTGCTCCTGGTGCTTTGCACGGGCTTAAGTTCATCCTACAAAAGAATTACACTATTGGATTTCAGAATTTTCTTTTCGCTTATAATTAAAAATGGGCTGATGTCACCAAATTAATTATACACCTTTCTTTGTATGTCTTTTTATTTTAACAATTTTGACATGTTTATTACGAACCCTATACATATATCCCAGTAGTGCGTTCATGCAGTGTATTATAAAAAGAAAATAACACAAAAGAAAAATTAAGAAAATAATTCTACTTAATCCAATCAAATTCTAGTCCGTTCTAACAACCCATGTTCGGCTTGTTTTAGAAACTACAACCTCGACCCATAATATAGGCAAGAGCCGCAAGACCTCTAATTTAAAATTGTGTTAGCTGCTATACGCTCTCTGTTTAAGTTTATCTGGTGCATAGTACTATAAAGTATCGTGACATGGTTATCTCCATGAGGATCTCAAATTCTTGACGTATCTACCCAAAGAGGATTGAACGATGAATCACAACTGGGATAGATGAAACTAATAGGGGCTGGAGACTGGACTGGAAATAAAATACCCAAGGAATAATGATTACCTGACTTTTTACCTTGTGTACAACTTGAATCACAAAAAGAAACCAGGCATGATATTCATAGTTCCTCAATTTTAATGAATTGCTTTTACTACGTAATCCAAGCAAATCGAGCATTAAGTTCGTCTTCCAAAAGAATAACTTTGTCATAACAACCCGAATTAGAAATACAACAACTTTGTCATAGTATGTTTTCCAAAAGATGCACACCAAGTTACCATGGAGATGCTCTTATAGTGTATCTGCGGAAAAAAATATAGCAACTTAATTTAGAAATTCTAGCAGGTTGCATATTTCTATTTCTACAAAAAATGGAGATCTTAAGAGTTTATGTACCTGATCCCGTGGTAAGCATATGCTTATTATATTTATTTATTGATCCAAAACTTTAAGTGCAGTGGAATAGATAAGCCACATAGCTTAGATTAGTTCAGCCAGTTTGGAGCGTATTTGCTGCAACCAAAGTCCATTATGAAATGATTACAAAGTTAGTAGATAACATGAGTCACAGGTTCATATTTTTCTTGTCAACTTCAAGCTGTAAACAAATTCAGTTTCTAGTTTCAAAGAATCTTTTCCATTAGATCAAAACATATGTGGAAAGTAAGGGATTTGTTGCTCTTTGAACTCATTTTGTTTAAGACAAACTCTTTAAGTAAGTGCTAAGAAGTAAAAAGAATTAGATCTGCTTAACTCCCCTTATATAGTTATCAGGGTGTTGAAACTTTTCACTGACAGTTCAACTGTCAAGTGTAGATTAAATGATCTTAATGTCTTAAGCAGCTGGTGATAATGATAAAAATCATCCCACCAAAGAACATGTATTCAAGTAGTTATAAAATGCACCCTTTTCTTTGATTCAGGACCTAGAGTACTAAATTCTACATTAAAAAAATAAAAATACAAAAATAAAAAACATAATCACCTAAAATCAGACCTACCATTTGTTTTGCCATCATGTCCTTAATCTCATCCCCCACTTTAAATGCAAGCTTCTAATGCAATCCTCAACACTCATCACAGATAAACATCAAGTCTTATTGCAAAAGCATTCCTTTTTGGCACATATGTGCTTAAATTGTTCTTTCCTTATTGATTTCCATGTTCATTATCTTTTTGGCTTCTTTAGGGAGATTACTTGTTAAAGGAAGAGAGTCTAAGATGAACCTCTACTCGAGTGACTTACCCTGCATCTGTCAGTAGAATTATTTCTTTTCCGTGTAACAGATCAGATCAATGTACTAAAATTACATGCCTGAAAACAAATATTAACTTTTATTTAGCTTCGTATGAAAATAACATTTTGAAAATAAATTTCACTTAGCAAAGAATAAAAACAGTCTAACAGATTTAAGGGTTTCTAGTTTATGAATCAAGAACATGGACTAACATCAACTTGGTATTAGTATTGCCAGCATGGTTACATCAAAACTGAAACACCAATTTTTTTGTCCCTTTAGATGACTTTCATGTCACCCTCAAACTGCCTAGTTACTCCACACATCCATACTTGAGAGAGTCAGTAAAGGTTGGCAGTCGCTTAAATAACAAAATGGTGTACTTAGTTTCCTACTCTAGTAATACACCCATACTTGGATACACCTGCCATGTGAAATTGGTCTAACAACAGTTGAACACCCAACTAACATAAAAAGATCAATAAATTCCTTGTTCTTGTAGAAAATTTCATTGAGATTATACAGACTTTAATGATGAGTAGATCTGTTTGGAAAATGAACCCGGGTATCCGGGAAAGGTTATGGATAATTGGATCCTAAGAATCAAAACAAACCAAAAGATATGGAGAAGTGACTATTAATTTATTCAGCTTTCATTGGAGAGTATTTAAAATCTAACTATTATCCCAACCATGTTCTGAAACAGACTTATCTTTAAACATAGTATTTAAAATCTAACTATTATCCCAACCATGTTCTGAAATAGACTTATCTTTAAACATAAAATCAGAATGTCAATTCTTCAAGACTGACATAGGATTGTCCTAACCACCTGTTTATGGGTGAAAACTATTTCTGCCGGTTTTGGTAATTTGGGGTGTGTGGATGAGAAATGAATCTAAACCCTAAACAAATGCACTGCACGGGAGTGCTTGTGATTCGAGAAATCAATCTGTACAAGTCTGGCCTAAACCAAGAAATGGTCGTCCCAGACTTGCTTCGGTCACAAAGTGAAGGAGATGGGGTTGATCTTAGGGAGGGAAGCGAAGAAGGTGTTGAGATTGTGAAGGTGTTGGTTGTGTATGACTTGTATCAAGAAGCTGAACTGGCTTGCAGGATGTAAGCTATCAGTTCCGATGTTTGGATACGATTGTATCAACACTTGCCTCTGTTGTCTTGTCTTGCCTTGTTCCTTGTTTGGAAAATAGGGAGGAGAACCTATTTATACAAGTCTTTAAGCCTAACCCTCGTATCTCGTGGGAAGTGGAGAAAGTGGAGTGATGGAGTAGTGGAGTCGTGTGTTGGTGTCACACGACCAGTCTTTCCCACTTCTCCAATCATCACTAACCGTCCATGAATTCTTGACACATTCTTGTGATGGCGCGTTGTGCGCTGCACGCTGTAAACCGCCAGACCAATACCCCAGTATGTATCCCCCAGTTTGTGACATGATTGATGTCTCGAGTGTGTGGATCGTGGGACCCACATAAAGTAGCATGTAATGCTAGATTAAATAACTAAGTTATTTAGGAAGTCGATACTTGTGAAGTATCGTGTGCATTCTATGCAGGTACTGCATCGAGTATATTCAGCATGTATGAAGCATCGTTGTTTGAGCGTCTCAAAATAGCCTCATGTCCATCCTACTTCATGTGATGGTTTGGAGGTTGCGCAAGCAAGTCCTCCCTTGGCCGACCACATGGTGTGGTAAAGTGACGGGTGATGATTACCATGACGCCTCACTGACCAATTAACTCCTGACCAGGGCTGTATAACCAAGCCGGTGAAGTTGGACGGACGAGGTGATCTTTGAGACACTCATCTGCGACCGTTAGTGGAATTAGGGTTTTGGAAGAGGTGCGCACGCACCACTTTTCAGCTTGGTCGAATCCAAGCTTGGGACAAGATTTTGGCATGGCCAATCGGGCATGCGTGTAGACGGCATGCCGGTATACACGCCCATACCTCATTGTCCCATGAAAGTGTGATCTGGACCGCTCAATTTTTCCGGCAAAGAGGAGCGGTCAGGATTGATTTACGACAGAAGTTTGGTGCCGCAAATGTCGCGCGTCATGCCAACTTCGGGCGCGCGTTTCGAGACGACCAAGCTTGGTTGGTCCCGACCGATTGGTTCGGCTTGTAGGTGGTAGGCTGGTGTTCACGCCTATACCTTACTGTCCCATGGAAACGTGATCTAAGCCACTCAATTTTTCCGGCAAAGTTGAGTGGTCGAGATCAGTTTGTGATTGGGAGGTGTGACCACGCTAGTTTGGGCGTGCGAATTGGAACAACCAGAAATGGTATGCCTTGGCCTATCGGGTGTGGAAATAGATGGGTTCATGGTGATCATGTTTATGCTCACTGGACCTGCTCAGTCGACTCCTAAACCCTCCATTCGATCAAGAGAAAACGAACGTTTGCGATCAATGCAAACCCTAATTAGGGTTTTGCCGGCCGTGCGGCATGCCCACTTTGGGCGCACGATCTGGAACGACCAGCCATGATTGGTCCTGACCGATTGGTCATGTGTGTAGGCGGGATTATCGTGAGCGTGTTGACATGCTCTGGGCCCTTTGAATCTACATCTACACCCTTCATCTATGCCTACGAAGATGGATGGTTGAGACTGTTTTGCGACACATTTAATGTGCCGCAAACCCTAATTTAGGGTTTTTCGTCCATACTGCTTTGGCTTGGACGGTTTGGCAAGCTATGCCACCCTTTTGGGGAGGCCGACCATGCGGGGCCCGCGTTGGATCGGTGGTGAATATTCCAATACCTGCTTGGGGGTTATGGAGCCAATCCAAGTCATCCAATCATGCTGGTGAAGTTGGATGGTTGTGACAGTTTCTGAGACTGATATGGACAATCCATATTCAAATATGCTCAATCGGGCTAGTATAACACACCGAGAGTCGCAGCCTGTACGGGTATTTCGTACATGCTTCATTATTAATGCTTGGAGGTTCGTGTTGCTCTTCTGAGAACAACACTCAGTCGTCATGCCGCACCAATAATGAGTACAGGAAATACAAGGCTGGTCATGCATTAATTAATAATGTTGTAAATTCACAGGGTATATGGGATTGTTGCTACATGCTCCAACCTGGATGAATTTCGTGTATTTAATTAACAGAATAATGGGATTGTTGCCACATGCTACATTCTAGGTGAATTAGTAAAGTGAAGAAGTATTCATCACTTATCAGCGGCTTTATTTTTTGCAGGATGTCAGCGCATAAATTTGGTTTTACAATTTTAGCCCTAAACTAAAATCCACCATCAACATTAAGTCCCCTGCCTAGCACATAATGGTTACACTATTGTGGGGTAGGCATTAGATGGTGACATATACAAATAAAACTTATGAGACAAAGTTAGATGTTACCAGGAGAGACGAGTCGTCCTGTCCTTGGAGCATGTCACGTTCAAGAGGCTTTCAGGTGAGCGTTCCCCTAGCATGATGTCGGTCTTGCCTTCGATCGACCTTGCTATGCCTGCTTCGGTCGAGAGCCTTCTTATTGATTGTTCCGCTCGAGCGTGGGGCTGATGTGCCTGCTCAACGGACTGTTGCGCCTGCTTCGCTCGATCGTGGGACTCATCATGCGCCTGCTTGATCGAACGTGGGCTTGTTATGCCTGCTTGCTCGAACGTGGGCTTGTTATGCCAGCCTTGCTCGAATGTGAGACCCACCGCGTGCCTGCTTTGGTTTAGGCCGACTGTGCCTGCTTCGACCAATTTGGGGTTGGATGTGCCTGATCAAGTGAGAGCTGCCGCGTACCTGCCTTTCTTGGGGCCGGCTGTGCCTGCTTCGACCAATTTGGGGCTGGATGTGCCTGATCAAGTGGGACCCGCCGCATGCCGGCTTTGCTTGGGGCCGGTTGTGCCTGCTTCGACGAAACACCAAACATGTTGCCTCACCCCAACACTAGACTTGCCCCTTGACCAACACCGGCCTTGCTGATTTGACGAACCCTGACGGACATCGCTGCTTCGACCGACACCGGTCTTGTTTGCTAACGTGGCCCAATACCAGCCTTTTTCGCTGACGTGGTACAATACCAGCCTTGTGACGTTGATCGGCCTTGACCAATACCGGCCTGACGTGACCCAATAGCGTCCTACTTACGTGACGTGATATTAGTCTTGCTTGCGTGATGGGATATTAGCCTTGCGATCTCGACCAACAACGACTTTGCGGACTTGACTAACACCGGCCTCGTTTGCTGGCCCAATACCAGCCTCGTGACCTGAGCAGTACTGGCCTTGTGAACTGAGCAGTATCGGCCTTGTGACTTGATCAACACCGGCCTTGTGACTTGAGCAGTACCGGCCTTGTGACTTGATTAACACCGGCCTTGTGACTTGAGCAGTACCGGCCTTGTGACTTGATCAACACCGGCCTTGCTTTCTTTGCTCGTACAGTTTATGTGCTTGCTCGAGTGTCATCCTTGCTACTTCGACCAACACCGGTCTTGCCTTGACGAACACCGGTATTGATAACAAACATCGGTCTTCCCTTTGCTCGAACGTGGGATCTAGGCGTGCTTGCTTTGCCCAAACGTGAACCTTGTATGTTCGAACGTGGTGTGGGTCCCGCTGAGAGCGTCGAAGCATCTTATGGAGCAAGCAGGTCCCGGAGAGCGTTGAAGCAACTTCTAGTGGGTGGAGCGTTGAAGCGGCTTATGCTGGAGAGAGTGTTGAAGAAGTTCTTGACGACGGTAAAGGAATTTCATGTTTGAACCTTAGTCCCCAAGCGTGGTCTACGTGGCTCTATCTTGTATGCCCGATGGGTCTTTTGTACGTAATGGTCGTTGATATGGTGAAGCTCGGATGGTATTAATCGACAAGCAACAACAGTTCTGGCAAAGAATCGTGATCGGAAGAGACCGGCGAGGAGAGGAGTGATAGATACGGGCACGAAATTGGCAATCCTCATATAGTGGTAGAGCTCGTCTCATTGTTAGAGGGATAAACTGGAACTGATGGCTTTCTTGACGTTTCTTCATGAAATAGAGAAGAGGGAGACAATCCCCGGCCCACGAGTATCCGTAGCTTTGGACTTGATAGATGTTGTCACGCTAGGTTCATGAGGTCAGTCTTTTGAGATAGCTAGTGCTAAGCTTGTCCCAGTCATACTCCTTTGGTAACACAACTAAATCTTCTACGGAGACAAATTCTCAAAGCGTCTCTCATTGATGTAGTTACCATCGATCCAGATATGGAATATCTTGGATGTTGTTTCACCATTACGACGAGTCGTGCATATGGTCTTTGAGTTGGAGTTGGCGATTTTGGACGCGCAGGATGTTGTATCTCGGTGGCTTTCCTCTTCTTTGCTTCAAATAAACTGCTTATGGAAGACTGAAGGTTGTATTGCATGTTGGTAGGATGTATGCTTCCACGAACATCATGAGGCTCTTCATTACTGGACGGCCTGGTTCTTTCCAGCAGGGTAGATGCTGTCGTAGATGAGCGTTCAACAACTTCACGAAGTCCAGAGGATGACCAAAAGTGCAGATTCTCCAACATAACACGGTAGACATGCACCATCCTCTGATAGAGTGATTCGCCCGGATTCTTTCTCGACATGACATGCGGACATCGTTATATTCTTGAGGCTTCTCCCTTGAGGTGTCGGCTTCAGTGGATCTGAAGATGTCCCATGCTCGCTCTTGTCTGGGCTGACATAATAGGCTAACCCTTTGTGATGATTCGGAGATGACAATATTTGTTGAATCCTCTGAAATGCTACCTGTTGTAGTGTGATCCAGACGAAACTTGATCTTTTCTTCAGCAGGGGGTGAATGAAGCAAAAGTTCACCTTGCCCATGAAGTTTTGGAGCTCCTTCACAGTTCACGGCAGCGACATTGTGAGGATATCTTGAGTCTTGGATTTGACTACTATATCATCCACGTAGTCTTCGACTTGCTTATGCATCATGTCGTGGAAGATTGCCGTCATAGCACGTTGATACGTTGCGCCGGCGTTTTTAAACCGAATGGCATAACGGATAGTAAAAATTGCCAAGAGGGGTTCGGAAGGTCATTCTTACTTGCATCGTGCTCATACATCCTTATCTGATTGTAGTCGCTGTAACCATCCATGAAGGAGAACATGCCGTGTCCGCTGGTGGCGTCTACTAACATGTCGATGTTAGGCAGAGGAAAGTCGTCCTTGGGGCAGCACTTGTTCAAGTCTCTGAAATCCACGCATCACCGAATCTGTCTATTTTTCTTCTTTACATGGACCACATTAGATAACCAGGTCGGATGATGAATAGGTTTGATGAAGCCAGCAGCTAGCAACTTCTGAATTTCGTTCTTGATTTTTTCTTCCACTTCGTGTCTGAATTTCCTCGGAGATTGCTTGATTGGCTTGGATCCAGGTATGACATGTAGGTGATGGGTGACCAATTTTTCGTATAGACCAGGCATTTCCTCGTATGTCCAGGCAAACAAATCTTGGTACTCCTTGAGTAGTTGGACAAGACTCACACGTTCGTCCACGGACAGAGTCGAACTGATAGAGACAGGCCTGGGAGATTCTTCATTCCCGATGTTAACAGTCTCGGGCTCGTCAGTTGTGGAGTTGGTGCCATCTTGTAGCTATTGCGGAGCGTCCAATACCTCCTCTTGTGCTTCGTCGTTCTTGCAGCATTCAACTGGGCGGAGAAACTGGGTGCCAGTCTCTCCTGCTAATTTCTAACAGCGGCGTCGGTATATTGTCTTCCCCTTCTGATCACGGTTTGCCTCGAAAGTGCGTTCCCTTTTGGTGTGAGCATGGGTTGAGGCTTCAGTGGATAAAGATGGACGCCTCGTCAGAAAAGGCGTGTCGTGGTGCTTAGCCCCCAGTAATGCAAGTCGGTCTTCTTCCTGGATTGAAGCCCACGTGGGTAGTGGGGTGCACAGGACTTTGTCTGACCTTCCCTGCAGAGTTTATTTTGGCTCGAACAGTTTCACTCCGCATATTGGTGCGTACGGAGACAATGATGCAGGAATACGGATGACTTCCTCATTTAGCATGGTCTTCAGGCACTGGTGATACATTGAAGGGATGACCTTATTGTCATGAAGCCACGGTCTCCCTAGTATCATATGGTAGTATGGCTCCTTTTCTATGACTTCAAATTTCACTTTTGACTGAACGGGTCCTACTAATAAATTCAGATTGACATACCCGTATGTGCTAGTCTGATTTCCTTCGAAGTCCGTCATTGTGGTGGGCTGTCGTACAATCTTGCATGGGCTAACCTTGGCTGTCCTGAGAGTCTTGAGAGTAGTCACATTCGAAGATGCTCATGTGTCGACGAGGGCCCTCCTGAACTCTGAACCCTTAATGCGTGCGGTAACATGTAGGGCCGGGTTGTGACCTTCCTCTGCCATCATGTCATCTTCTGTAAATATAACATTATTTACAGATGTTTCCGATGCAGTTAGGACTTCTGGATGTGAAGGAGTCAGGTGTACGTCCAGAGTTATTTTATTAATTGCAGCAAACGTGTCTCGCCCGTTGAATCTTCGAGAGGTGCAAGAGTTCACACAAGCTTTTCACTAGAGATGCCGCTTCCTGATCCACTGGTCTCTGGTTCGTAGTAAAGCTGTTGATCTGAGGGGAACTAGTCTCCGGTGTAGAGGTCTCCGGAACGCTCATCTCTGATGTCATCTTAATGAGGAGATCAAGTATGTCGTTTACCGCTTCTTTGATTAGCTCCATGTTCTTCGTGTGAATCTCCTGTACCTGTGCTAGTTCGCTTAATGTTGGAAATCTCCTGATCATGCCGTCAGATACGCCGTTAGGAGGAGGGGTATCTCCGTTGGAGGAACCATCAGGATTTGAGACTGTCGAGGCGTTCCTAAGACCAACCATCTCGAAATTGATTGAATGGTATTGAAGAAATTGACTTTACAACCGAGAGATTAACCTCCCGCTGTGGTCGCCAATTGTTTATGGGTGAAAACTATTTCTGCCGATTTTGGTAATTTGGGGTGTGTGGATGAGAAATGAATCTAAACCCTAAACAAATGCACTGCACGGGAGTGCTTGTGATTCGAGAAATCAATCTGTACAACTCTGGCCTAAACCAAGAAATGGCCGTTCCAGACTTGCTTCGGTCACAAAGTGAAAGAGATGGGGTTATGCTCTCTCTCCAGAAGAAGGCGTTTCAACTCTCTCCAGAAGAAGTCGCTTCAACACTTCAACGCTCTTTCCGGGACCCACTTAGAAGTACACTCCGAAGGCTGCTCAACGCTCTCCGGGACCTGCTTGCTCCAGAAGCTGCTTCGACGCTCTCTGCAGGACCCACATTCACATTTGAGCACACAAGGTTCATTTTTGAGGAAAGCAAGCACGCGGTGGGTCCCACGTTCGAGCGAAGCAGGCAAGGCCGGTGTTTGGTCAAGCTAGCTGGGTCGGTGTTTGGTCGAAGTAGCAAGGATTACACTCGATCAAGCACATAAACCATACGGGCAAAGCAAGCAAGGCTGGTATTGGGCCAAACGAGGCCGGTGTTGCTCAAGTCCGCGAAGCCGTTATTGGTCGAGATCGTAAGGCTAATATCCCGTCACGCAAGCAAGACTGATATCACGTCACGCAAGTAGGCTGGTTGGGTCACGTCAGGCCGGTATTTGTCAAGGCCGATCAAGGTCACAAGGCTGGTATTGGGCCACGTCAGCAAACAAGGCCGGTGTTTGTCGAGTCCACGAAGCTGGTGTTGATCAAGGTCATAAGGCTGGTATTCGAATGAATTAGGCGCACACAGCAGTGCCGGTTTTTAGTCGAAGCACAGGGCCGACGTTTGAAGCATGTATACGGTGGACCCATGTTTGATCGAAGCAAGCACATCTGCCCATGTTTGAAGCAAGCATGCTTACATCGGGTCCCATGACCAAAGCAGGCACGCAGTGGACTCACGTTTAACCGAAGCAGGCACAGCAAGCCCCACGTTCGATCAAGCAGACGCATGATGAGTCCCACGGTTGAGCGAAGTAGGTGGGCCCACATGCCTATCAAACAGGTGCAACAGGGTGACGTTTGATCGAAGCATGCACAGCTGCCCATGTTCGGAACAAGCATGCTCACATCGGGTCCCACGTTCGATCGAAGCAGGCATAGCAAGGTCGATCGAAGCATGAAAGACCGACATCATGCTAGGGGAACGCTCGCCTGGACGCCTTTTGAACGTGACATGCTCCAAGGACAGGACGACCCGTCTCTCCTGGTAACATCTAACCTTTTCTCAAAAGTTTTATCCTTATTTGTCACCATCTAATGCCTACCCCACAATAATGTAATCATTATGCGCTAGGCAGGCGACTTAATGTTGATGGTGGATTTTAGTTTAGGGCTAAAATTGTAAAACCAAATTTATGCGCTGACATCCTGCAAAGGATAAAGCCACTGATAAGTGATGAAAACCATCTTCACTTTACTAATTCACCTAAAATGGAGCATGTAGCAACAATCCCATGAATTTATAGTATTATCAATTAATGCATGACCAGCCTTGTATTTCCTGTGTTGTTCCCGCTGAACTCTCATTATTGGTGCATCATGACGACTGAGTGTTGCTCTCAGAAGAGTAACACGAATCTCCAAGTGTCACTAATGAGGCACGCACGAAATACCCGTAAGGCTACAACTCTCGGTGTGTTATACTAGCCCGATTGAGCATACATCTCTCGGTGTGTTATACTAGCCCGATCGAGCATCTGGACTGTCCATGTCAGTCTCAGAAATAATCGCGACCACGCAAGTTGTCCGCATGATTTAACCAGCCTAGACGATCCTCAGCAGGAGCATGCTACCATCTTAATGACCACCAGCGGGCCCGTTTTATGCCCTGGTCGGTCGAATACATGCCACGCCTCCCAAACAAACCACCAAACACCAGTCTAGGTATGATGGTTGGGATGGTATGGAAGCATTTTGGTTGTAGGAGTTTAGGAACCAATCTGATTAGATGGAAACATCTAAAGAGTCTATTCATAAAAGCACTGAGCTCAGGTGTTAGAATTAAAGAAAAAACATGGTAGTTTCGCCATATCTCGTTGAATCCTTTTCACTTCTATTTTTATTTTGTTTTCTTTAAAATATGTTTGTCTAAGTGATTAGGTGGGGCCCACGATTCAAGTTGTTACCAATGCTAGGGTGAATTAGAGTGATTGAGATACAAAGAAGAAAAAAAAAAAAAAAAAAGTGAGACCAGACCATCAGACCAACCGGAATAAATTCAATAAAGTCGACCACTGGAACCCTTGTATATGCCAGTTGTGTTGACCTAGAGTTAGGATTATCGACCACTGGTTCCCTTGTATATGCCAAAGTGTTGATATTAGTCGACTAGTATCTCAGTCCATTAGGATAGGTTCATAAGAGCAAAAGAATTGGAGTCGAGCATCTATGGAGCGGATAGCCAAAGCTGCGCGCAAATCGATTTGCAACCCAACAAGGAAGACTTGGGCTAGAGCTACCCATGACCCCGGATCCGAGCCCGCTCACTCTAGCCGTCAAGATCTCACTCAAATGCATCCACACGGTCGCTCCTTCGCTCACATCAGCCCTCGATGTACTCGCGCAACACACGAGATCGCTCCAAAAACCGGCTACCTCCCTCGGCCCGTTCGGATCCTCCACCTGCTAGATCCTATGCTCGGCCCGAAGCGTTCTTATCATCCCGATGTTCGTGCATCACAGCGAAGCCACCATACCCTATACCCTATCGACCCATACTCATTTCTCTTCTCATCTTCTCTTTCTTCTCTTCTTCCCGAGCCTCTGCAAACCCGCTCCTCCCTCATGCCTTTGCGAGAGCGCCTCACCACCACCAACTCCTTTATCTCTTGTCACCATCATCACCACAATAAGCGACCTCACCACCCACCTCTCTAGCGCTTATTTTCTCTCTCTTAGCTTCGCAACCCTAGAAGCTAACTTAGAAGATAAGAACTAAATTAGGTTAATAACAACCATGCATGGCATTTACGAGAGCCCTTGAAGAAGGGAACATCGAAATCGAGTATGGGTTGAAATGTTTTCCAATTAATTTCATTTTTATAATAAATTAGGGTTTGGTTGATTTTGGATGTATAAATACAACTGAGGGGTTTGTGTAGAAATTACGCCTGGATTAGCCAGAGCAGTCACTTAGTATTATTTTGTTCTTTGTTGCTTTAATTTGATGTTTTAATTTAATTGTTAGGGTTTCACTGAAACCCTAATTCTGTGATTGTGATCTCAATTATGTTGAGTTGTTCTTGAATGTTTAATGTATCAAATATGCTCAATATTTATCACCTCAACTCTTTACTCTCACAGTGCATACCAAAGCCATGGATGCACTGTAGTTAGGTTAAGACTGAGTTGAGAGTGATTCCTCGGCTCTTGCTTGAATGATTAGTGCTAACCCTTGACTAGTTGTACTTAGTTAGATAACTAGTACTCGATTAGCAACCTTAGGCGATGAATTGAGCTATTACATGGAGAAACTCCTTAAGTGAAAAAGCTAATGATAAGATTGACACATTACCCTTAGCTTCCACAGGAACAAGAACTTCAATTAATTGAACACATGATAGGGTTAGTGGTGGATTTGAGACCTTAGCATACCCTTTGTCACTATCTTTTACTTAGTTTAGGTTCATCACATTTAAACATCAGCCGTTTCGGCAAAAACATCTTTGTGTTACATTACCTTCACTTGAAATCGGTTAGTTAGAAAGCCATTAATCACCTTGAAAGCACCCCTCGTCTCGTGGATCGACCGTATTTGCCCTTGTCTTCATCAAGACACACCGTGCACTTGCGGTATCACCGTAGGCTTAAATTTATACATCATTAAGGGCCTACCAAGTTTTTGGCGCCGTTGCCGGGGACTTGGCGCGTGCCCTGCTGATTGTTTGGCTTGACTTTACTGTTTTTCACTGAACATATTTACTTCTTTGTACATATTTATTTTGTTTTTCTTGTTTTTAGTTATGTTTTAGTGTAAATTGCGGTAGTTTGCTTTTACGTAACTTGTATCTTGTTTTAATCCTTGCATCTCCACCTGTGCTCGGTTCACCACTGTACATATTTATTTCACACCTTGCATTGTTAATTTTAGCCTTATGTTAGTATAGCTTAGCCTTTGTCATTCCATATGTTATTAATTCCTTGTGTTAGTATTCCATCTGTTATTCCTTGTGTTATAACTTAGCATCATACATCTGTAATTTCCTTTTGTTCTTGTTTAACCTTGTGCTTGTAGTCATCATAATTAGCTCTGTCACTTAGTGTGATTATTCGTAGCTTGCACTCACTTTGCATCTGAGCTACAACTTAATAAGTAACTTTGTAAGCATCATTTGCCTTATCCCGGTCGGTCAAGTTTGCCTTAACCTGCACAAGTTTGAGAATTTAACTCTCATTTTGAGCCAGCAGTGCACGAGCTTGCTTGTTGTGTTTCTTTTGATCTCTTTGCTACTACTTGTTGCTTCTTCTGAGCAAGCCAAAGGAAAGGAGCACTTTGTGGAGTGCCTACAACCCGATATTGCACCGGTGGTTTGTTCTCTAAACCTATTTTTTTTACCTGTGTGTATGCATGATTCGGTGCTAGATTTTGAACCTCAAGCCGAGTTGCCATTCTTGAGCCTGTGCACTGAGCACAGTCTTTTGCATTCTGTGCATATTGTTGTCAGTGTTGCTTTGTCTTGCCAAGCCCCTGAGCTTAGCTGCAAGCCCCTGCAAGCCCCTGTAGCTGCAGGCTGTAAGCACCTCTTGAATAGACCAAGGTTGAGACCAAGGCCTGAGCTGACTTGAACCACCATTGCATGCTAGACACGTTGAATGACACGAACCCACATCTGGCATCCACGTGTGTTTCTTTGTTGAGCTTGTCTTTGCCTCTTGGAAAGCCGGGTTATCTGCTAGCCTTTGTTATGTCTCGCCTGTCCTGTGAGCTCGCCTGTAATAACACAGTGCATTCTCGAGTTGTGCATTGCACATTTGTGTGAAAAATTTCACAAGACACGAGCTTTGACATGGCTCCGAGCCTAACTCCATCTCGCCCATTTGTGTGTTCTTACCTGTCTTTGATTAGCAAATTTGTGTGAACTTTGAGCACAGCCTATGCATAGCGACTGAAGCATAACTGTGCAAACCCCCCACGATTACACGAAGCCGTGGGGCTTTGTTACTGCACCGGCCATCAATCTAAATCGAGCCCACATAACCCGCAACAATCACACGGGCTAACTAAACACAAAACTATTTGGGCTGTCACAAAGCACAGCTGTAAGCTAAACCACTTACGGGCTTGCACATACATCTGGGCTTGCACCATCAATCAGGGCTCCACATACACTCTGCACTAATCGTGAAATTGAATAGGAAACTTTGACTCAATGAGTAAAAGTCGACTAAGGCTGAGTGAGTGAACTAGTTCTTTGTTCCTTGAGTCAAACCGCCGAGTTGAGTTGCCTCCCTGTATAGCTGAGTCAATCCTAACTCAGCGATTTACCGAGTTGAATCGGGCTGTTTATAACTGAAGCCCACACCAGCTGGGCTCACTGAACCCATAACTTGGGCTACACCGAACCGAGCCCACTTCAACCCAACCTGGGCTGTGCGCATATAACTGGGCTGTGCAGTTTCACACTCTTTGGGCTTCTCAAAACCAAAAATTTCAGCCCACTCCCATTAAGTTTTGCAAACACTTTGAGGCTGCAACCAAACTAAGCCCATCAAAACCAAATTGAGCCAACAACTACTAGGCTTCCCAACAAACCAAAATTTCCCACATAAACCAAAGTTTAAAAAACAAAAATCAACCCATTAAAACCAAACAAACCCACATAAACCAAATTAAATTTGAGTTCAATTTGATAGACCATGTCGGGATTTTGAGTGCTTTTGTCGGGGATGGAACAAACAAATCCCTTGGAGAGCGTGCTTACGGGGCACGCTTCGCAGGATGAACCCCCCACATACCATAGTGATTTTAGAGAATTTTATGCGCCTTCTCAGGGCCCTGACCTCACATACCCTAATCACTATGAGCACATGTATCATCCATCACAGGTTGAGAATGAACACTCTCCTCATACCCAATCATCACTTTTAGATCAATTAGAGGCTCGACTATACTTTGATTTAGAAAGGCAATCTGTCGAGTCTAGTTTTTCTAGGCAATATGAAATGCATGCTTGCACCTTATGTGGTGGCTTAGACCACCCTGCTGAATACTGTTATATCTTGCATGATTTTAGACAATCTAGGGAAAACCATGATAATCCAATGAACGAAGTGTCTAGAAGTGACTATTGGGACCATAATCAACCTGCACACATGCATCATTCACCACAGTGGGGAGATGAACAATTTTATACCCCCCAACTCCTAGTTTGCAATCAACAATGGATACACTCATGGAGCTAAATGCTAGGCTTGAAATGAATGCAATGCATGACCATCCATATAGCAACATGTCTAAATTTCCCTTCTCTAGTGAACCTCATGCACAACCATACAATGAATATCCATATGAGGAATGCATACCCACTAGTGAAGACTCTCCTTCAATGGAACAACTCAAGATGATTCTTCAAAGGAACCTGATTGAGTTACAAAATGATAGGATTGAAAATAGTGTTTCTAGTCTTACTCATGCAACTAACATTGAATATGAACCTAATCTAGAGGTAGATGAGTACACTAAAAATACTACAATTTTGAATGGAGAGATGGATTTTTGCTATGATGATGATGAATATGAAGAGCATGTATATTTTGAAAATGTGATAGAATCTTTAGGTTCAGAGACATCAAGTGTCTCTTCTGTGAACCCCATGAATGATGCTTCTTCTGATATTCATGCATGTGATATTGATGTGGAACTGTGGAATTTCCTGTGAAAAAGACCATGATTTACCCACTCACGACCTTAGGAAAGAGTGTGACGGTGCAAATGATTTTAAAAATGAAAACAACTTAGATGTACCTAACCTCTCTCTGAGTCACAAATTGAAACTCCTCCACCAAACCTAGGTGTTGTTTGTCACAAAATTGCAAAACCAACTTTTACGAAAATGCCTAACTTAGGCCTAGAGCTTTGTGCTTCCCAAGTCCTCTTGGACTATTTTGCATCAAAGTATAACACTCTTAAGGAGCCACATTGGTATGTGTATGTCTGCTGTTCTTAAAAACTCATTTTGGAGAGTTAGACCTTTTGCATGATGTACCTTTAAAATTGCAAGACTTTGTGCTCAAAACACACCCGTTCACAAGTTTAGGTTTGGGGAAACTCATTCCCATATACGGTCTTACTTGCACTCTCATGTTATATTTGTGTAAGATTGTTGATGGTTGTACATATCGTCTTTTGGGTTGATCCTCAACTCTTTAGGATTGTTTGGTTTTATGGTGCATTTTCATTGTATATATCCAGTAGGACTTGTTAAATTTTTCTTTTCTTGATTCGGTTGAGTATTCTTGCACATATATTATGCTAATCCGATATGATCTCCGTTGAGAATATTGGATCCTAGCCTTGACGAATGAAGCTCAACCTTGCTCTTGCCGACATCCGGTAATCTCTTCCCTTTTTATCTTATCAGCATAGTTCTCGTGGTACGTATTTGTTTAAATTTTTCCTATCATGACACATTGAGGACAATGTTTGATTTAGGTTTGGGGGTGCATTTGCATTTAGAGTTTTTAGTCTTTTATTTCACCTTTTATTTAAAAAAAAAAAAAAAAAAAAAAAAAAAAATTCAAAACTCTTTTTGTAAAAACCTCCAACTTTAGAGATTTTAGAGTCACTAGCATGCTTTTAGCTATGTTTACATAGAGATTCTGACCGAAATAACAGAACTTGGAAATCTTAGAACACAATCGGGTTTCTTAGTTGATTAGAGCGTTAAAGTTGGATTTAACCATACGGAGGGCGCGAATTAGGTCTTTATTTAGATATTCGGTAGTAAATTGTGATCACCCATAGTGGAGACTACCCATTTTACATCAAGCGAGTACCGACCTTCACTCTTTGTGACTTTCTAGAAAAGCTTTTAGAGTGTGTGTCACCGTACGTCAATTCGGGTAGGAATGGTGAGCTACCCAACTTCGCACCACTTTCGGCCACTACTTTTGTTCTCTTGAGTGCTAATTCCGTCAATCATGAGGGTGACGTCTAAAGATGAAAACTCCTTCTAAATACCGATTTGTAGTTAGCATCATTCTCTCTCTCAATCGACAAGACCCATAGAAACACATCATCGTCGGCAACTTGAGCGAGAATCGAGGAATATTGAAAGAAAAATTGATATAGTCCAAGGTTTATGTGCAACAAAGAAAAGAAAATAGGATGAGAATTAATGAAGTTTGTGAAAAATTGAGTTTTATCGTTTTATTGTAACTTAGATAAAAAAAAAAAAAAAAAAAAAAAAAAAAAAAATTGTTGTGTTATTATTTTCGTTTCATGTACATAAAAAAAAAAAAAAAAAAAAAAAAAAAAAAAAAAATTAAAAATTATTATCAAGTTTTTGTGAAGTTCGAAGTTCGTCATCAATAGTTGAAGAGGCGAAGGCCAAGATTGAAGACGTTTCTATGGTTTCTTATGAGAGAGTGATATTAATTGCCGATCGGGTGAGAAGTGAGTGAGTACTCCCACCCTTGACTAATGGTTGATTTTCCTTTCTTAGAGATCATCAGAAAAAGATTCTTTTTGTCCACACCTCTGTGGAGTCTCCAGGTTTTATTTCGAGAAGGTTATCCTTCTTACCTACAACGTGTGCGGGATTTCTCTCTTTATTCCCCTGCTTTTTGCACACATGAGAGACTAAAAGCGATCTTTTTGAGTGCAATTATCATAAAACCCTAATAGTGAGGCGAAGTCGAGGCTTATGATCACTGTCTCAGTCAAATTCTTTCATATGGTATGGTTACTTCTCGCTCGGCACTTAAGGATGAGAATGCGTTCTTCGATAGTTCTAACTTCACGTTACTAGCATGCGAAACTCTATGTCCTCATAGCTTCTTGGAGGCTTGAGACTCTTTTACACTCGAAGTTGGAGAAGGTTTTGGGTACACTCTTGTAAACCCTCACGAGACTACAACTCGTCCACTAGGGACACCTAGGGGTTTAAAGGCTTAGTGCATACGCTAAATGCATTCGAGAGACCTGCGACGGTGGTATAGTTAGGATTTCTTATTTTACGTTTCACTTGAGGACAAGTAAAATTCAGGTTTGCGGGTATTTGATGAGTGCCAAATAGTGCATATTTATACACCTTTTTATTGGCATTTTACTCATCTTTTGTGCTCAGAAGAAATCGGATATTATCCCAGTTACTGTATTTTCTTTGTTTTCAAGAATAAATATTTGTATTAATTAATTTTGTGTTTTTAGGTAATAAATAAAGCTCGGAGAATCTGAGGAGCAAAAGAGCAAAGAATTGGAGTCGAGCATCTATGGAGCGGATAGCCAAAGCCCGCGCGCAAATCAGTTGCAACCCAACAAGGAAGACTTGGGCTAGAGCTACCCATGACCCGGATCCGAGCCCGCTCACTCTGAGCCGTCAAGATCTCACCCAAATGCATCACACGGTCGCTCCCCACTCACATCAACCCTCGATGTACTCGTGCAACACGAGATCGCTCAAAAACCGGCTGCCTCCCTCGGCCGTTCGGATCCTCTTCAAACAGATCCTATGCTCGGCTGACGTTCTTATCATCCCCGCTGTTCGTGCATCACAAAATTCACCCATACCCTATACCCCTATCGACCCATACTCATTTCTCTTCTCATCTTCTCTTTCTTCTCTTCTTCCCAGAAAACCCTACAAACCCAGCTCCTCCCCCATGCCTTTGCGAGCCGCCTCACCACCACCAACTCCTTTATCTCTTCCTCACCATCATCACCACAATAACCTCAGCCTCACCACCCACCTCTCTAGCGCTTATTTTCTCTCTCTTAGCTTCTCCAACCCTAGAAGCTAACTTAGAAGATAAGAACTAGGGTTAGGTTAATAACAACCATGCATGGCATTTACGAGAGCCACTGAAGAAGAAGAACATCGAAATCAGTATGGGTTGAAATGTTTTCCAATTAATTTCATTTTATAATAAATTAGGGTTTGGTTGATTTTGGATGTATAAATACAAGTGAAGGGTTTGTGTTTTGAATTACGCTGGATTAGCCGAGAGCGGTCACTTAGTATTATTTTGTTCTTTGTTGCTTTAATTTGATGTTTTAATTTAATTGTTAGGGTTTTCAATGAAACCCTAATTCTGTGATTGTGATCTCAATTATGTTGAGTTGTTCTTGAATGTTTAATGTATCAAATATGCTCAATATTTATCACCTCAACTTTTGGCGGAGGCCTTCAGACAGATATGGGAAACATCGTTCACTTAGTAAACATCAAAACCATCTATGTTTTTCTATATCCATCTCATTATCTATTCATGTGATTGGTCGACTCCGGTTATGATGTCCAGAAACTATCTGAGTAGAGCTATGTGACTTATATATGAATTTTAGTATGCTTGAGTGCAAACTCGTGTACATCAATTGGAATTTCGCATCGGGGTCCTTCCTCTTGTAGTCAATAAGTATGCCAACCAAGGAGATTTTTTAGTGCCTTCCAAGGTTCTGCGTAGATAGTTAGAGTCTGGAGTGTAAAGGTTTTGTGGGTACACCTCTTGTAAACCCTCCCGAGACTATAACTCGGCCACTAGGGCCACCTAGGGGTTTAAAGGCTTATTGCATACGCTAAATGCAATCGACGATGCCTGCGACAGTGAGTTAGGATTTTATTTTGTAGATTTGATTTGCTCGGGACTAGCAAATAATAAGTTTGGGGGTATTTGATGGACGCATTTATGTGTCTATTTTAGTCTCAATTTTCTGTAATGTTAGTACTCGATTTTGTGCTAATTTTGGTATTTTATGTCTTTGTAGGTGTTTTTGGAGAAATAAACTTTTGCGGGAAAATTGGCTCGAAAAGTGGTATTTGCGCTCGTGGGAGAAAAGTACTATTCGGACCCCTCATTTGGATAAGGGGCACCCAGTTGATAAGGGGTATCCACCGCTATTTGCACCCCAGAGTTACTATTTCCCCCCATGGCTATTTCCACCCCAGTCTGGTTAGGGGGAAACCTTTCTTCACGGTTTGAAAACCAAATTTGGCGGGAAAATATACTCTCGCTGCTGCGAGAATTTCAGGCAAGATTTTGGTTGGGATTTTGACGGAGTTTTAATTGGAATTGAATTGGGAGTAGGCTGTTAACGTAAAACAGGGTTGTATGACCTTCAGATTCGAAAAAGGAGCGAGTGTCATCAAGTTTGTATCAAATAGAGGAGAAAAAATATTTTCGGAGTTTTGGAGAATCTGTGAAGATTATGAGAGAGATATTCGGGGTCTGTAGTGGTATTTTTGGAAGTTACATGAGATGGGAAAGATATACTCTTGTATTTGATGCCTTCTCAGGTTTGGAAAGAGTTTCGATAACTCTTGGACACGATATATGAATCCCCGATAAAACAGAGGTTAGAAAGTCTCGGATTCTGTTGGTTCTATTCTTGGAAGTTTCGTGCAGTAATGGAACCATATATTCTGTTAGATTCTTCTTAATCTTTATAGAGTATTTGAAAGACAGAAGACGCGTGAAAAGGGAAGGAATATCCGAGACTTGAAGGGGAGGAAACGAGAAGATTTTGGGTGATATTTTTCGCACCTGTTGTGTATAAATAGAGAGGTTGGAGTTCCAGGGAGGTGGTCGAGACTTTGAGATAGTTTGGGGTAGTTACAGAGCTCGAACCAAGGCGGCAGAACTCGATTCAACATCAGCAGGTGAAGAAGAAAGAGAAGGGTTGCAGACGACACTACAGAAGTGTCGTTCTCAAGAACCCTAATCCTTAGAACATTGGACCAACACTGACTATCGCAAACCAGCTACACCAGAAATATATCGTTCTCAGCAGTCTTAAAAAATTGTAACAGCAGCTATTGTAACGACCATTAAGCGTTGCGGATCTCTGCATTATTACTCCTATTCAATAAAGACACCTTTTGAGCCATGATTTATTATTTTGAGCGTGTTTTTGATATGAGGAGCTAAACCCCTTTGATGAGGCGACGGAGGAAGCCATATTTCATGCATGTGGTAATTATATTTAATTCTTTTATGACTACTTGCACTATTATCAATCGTTTTATGATTTTTCTTAATTGATTGTGATGTCGTATGATGATGTATGCTTGGTCTAAGTGCTTTTGATACGTCATGCTAGTGATTTACAGTCAATCATTTAAAAATCTACCTTGGCAAAACATAGAGTCAATATTTTATTATTATTTGAGCTATAATTGTCTAGAATAAATATATGAATCGCATGAATGAATTTTATGGTGGAATCCTGAGTCCTAGTACCTCTCGATATCGTGACAAACTTGTGTAAATATTATCTTTGTTTTTAGAGTATTTTATTTTTAAGTCTTAAATCGAGTCTTTACAAGTCTGAGTGAACGACAATCTTTCTTACCACTTTACAACAACTTCAAAAACAACATCAACGACCCAGCCTGGGAGGAGCAAACGCTCGCCCAAAGTTCGGCCGGCGTGATGCTTTAAGGGTCGCAGGAAATTCCACTAAAGATCTTAAAATTGATCACGACCATCCAACTTCACCAGCATGTTTGGATGGCTTAGATCATACCCATAGCCGTCAGGCAGGTATTGGCATGTTCACCACCGGCCCAATGTGGGCTCCACATGGTCGGCCTCCCCAAAAGAGGAGCGTAGCATGCCAATTCGTCCAGCCAAAGTAGCGTGGACATGAAACCCTAATTAGGGTTTGCGGCATATCACATGTGTCGCAAATCAGTCGCGATTATCCATCTTCGCAGGCATGGATGGAGGGTGTAGATGTAGACTCAAAAGGTCCCAAGCATGTCAACACAATCACCGTGGGCCCGTATACATGCGTGACCAATCGGCCAAGGCCGACCATGGCTAGATACCTCGATTCGTGTGCCCAAACTAGGCATGGTCGCGCGGTTCCAATTGCAAACCGATCTCGACCACTCAACTTTGCCGGAAAAATCGAGTGGCTTAGATCACATCTCCATGGGACAGTGAGGTACGGACATGTACACCGGCAAGCCGTCTACACGCATGCCCAGTCGGTCTTGTCAAAAACGTCTCCCATGCTTGGATTCGACCAAGCTGAAGAGTGATGCTTGCACACCTCTTCAAAACCCTAAAACTTCATCAACGGTCGCATATGAGCGTCACAAATCATCTCGTCTGTCCAACTCTACCAGCTTGGTTAAGCAGCCCTGGTTAGGAGTTAAGCGACCAATGAGGCATCCTCATGATCACCGTCCGCCACTCTTCCACATAGAGTGATCGGCCAAAGCATGGCTCGCCCATGCAGCCTCCAAACAATCACTCAAAGATGGTTGGACATGATGTTGTTTTAAGACGCTTGATCGTGAGTTACTCCATTAAGCCTTAAAACAGTGATGTTTCATACATGCTGAATATATTCAATACATTACATGCATAGAATACACACGATATCTCATAAATATCGACTTCCTAAATAACTTAGTTATTTAATCCAGCATTACATGCTACTTCCCGTGGGTCCCACGATCCACATGATCGAGACATCAATCATGTCACAAACTGGGGGATACTTACTGGGGTATTGGTCTGGCGGTTTACAGCGTGCAGCGCACAACGCGCCATCACAAGAACGTGTCAGGAAGTCATGGACGGTTAGTGATGACGGGAGAAGTGGACAAGACTGGTCGTGTAACACTAACACACAACTCCGCTACTCCATCACTCCACTTCCTCCACTTCCCATGATAGACGTGGGTTAGGCTTAATGACTTGTATAAATAGGTTCTCCTCCCTATTTTCATAGGACAAGTCAGAAAACCAAGTTTTGATACAATCGTATTCAAACACCAGAACTGATAGCTTACATTCTGCAAGCCAGTTCAACTTTCTGATACAAGTCATAAAACAGCCAACACCTCCACAATCTAAACACCTTCTTCGCTTCCCTCCCTAAGATCAACCCCATCTCCTTCACTTTGTGACCGAAGCAAGTCTGGAACCGCCATTTCTTGGTTTAGGCCAGAGTTGTACAGATTGATTTCTCGAATCACAAGCACTCCCCGTGCAAATGCATTTGTTTAGGGTTTAGATTCATTTCTCATCCACACACCCCAAATTACCAAAACCGGCAGAAATAGTTTTCACCCATAAACAACTATTAAACCATTCTTCTCTTCATCACCTACTTACAACAAGCAAAGTACTTCAGTCACTACTCCCATTGTGACCCATCCCACCACTCCAACTAAAACATCACCAGACGACTCAATTCCACCCATTAAAATACTTACTCATGCTCAAATACAGGCAAGGAAAGACAAAGGGTTAATGTTATAATTGTGATGAATTTTATAGGCAAGGCCACATATGCAAAACCCAAAATCTCTTCATGCTAATTTCTGATGAAGAAATAGAAGAACAGGAACAACTATCCACTGAAGAACCCACTGTTGTTTCCCCTTCCACTAGTGATTCCACCATTGAGATATCTTTACATGCCTTAACTGGTCATGTTGTTCATGACACAATAAGAATTTCAGGTCATTTGAACAAACACCCTATTATGGTTTTGGTGGATACTGGCAATACCCATAGTTTCATCGACTCAACCTTAGTGGACAAACTGCACATACATGCCTCTCCTACAGGTCATATGATGGTCACAATAGCTAATGGGGACAGCATTACCAGTAAGGGACTGTGTCACAATCTTCATTGGGAAATGCAAGGATACCAATTATCCTCTAACTTAAGAGTTCTACCACTAGGAGGGTATGACATGGTACTGGGAGCTGACTGGTTACATTAATTGGGAGATGTTACCTTCAATTTTGCTCAACTCAAGATTTTATCTATACATCAAGGCAGTTACATTAATTTGCACGGGAGTTCTTCTAAACCTTCTCTCAGTCTTATTACTGGTTCTTCATTAGGAAATTTATCAAAAGTAACACTCCTACATTAATTGGCCAGTTTTTTTCCATTTCTTCAACACCTATAACTCCTATTCCTTCTCAAATATCTGAAGTTTTGGATTCTTTTCTTGATATCTTTGCTGAACCAACTACTTTACCTCCTCCTAGAGCCTTAGACCACAAAATCCCTCTTAATCCTAATACTACTCCTACTTCTCAAAGGCCCTATAGGTGCCCATACATTCATTAAGTTGTAGTAGAACAAATGGTTCAAGACATGTTATCTGCAGGCTTAATCCAAACCAGTCACAACCCATTTGCTTCTTCCATCCTCCTTGTTAAAAAGAAAGATGGTACATGGAGATTTTTTGTGGATTATAGAAATCTAAATGATATGACTGTTAAAGATAAATTTCCCATTCCGCTGATTGATGAATTGATAGATGAATTGAAAGGAGCTATCATCTTTTCTAAGATTGACTTAGGATATAGGTATCATCAGATAAGAGTATATGCACCAGACATTCCTAAGACAGCTTTCAAGACCCATCATGGTCAGCATGAGTTTAGAGTCATGCCCTTTGGCCTAACTAATGCACTTGCTACATTCCAGGCTCTTATGAATGACATATTTCAACCATATTTAAGGAAATTTGTCTTGGTATTTTTTGATGACATACTTGTCTATAGTTCTTCATTGGCAGAGCACATTCTTCATTTGCAGCAAGTTTTGTCCATCCTAAGACAACACTCCGTATATGCCAAATTATCAAAGTGTGTGTTTGCTCAACCACAATTAGAGTACTTGGGACACTTGATCACTGCTAATGGTGTAGCTGCAGATCCTGACAAGATTGCTGCCATGCAAACTTGGCATCTACCTACATCCTTAAAACACTTGAGAGGCTTTCTTGGATTGACAGGCTATGACAGAAGATTCATCAAAGGCTATGGCACTATTGCTAAGCCTCTCACTGACTTACTCAAGAAAGATGCCTTTCTGTGGAATCCAGCTGCCCAACAAGCCTTCCTTGATCTTAAAGTTGCAATGACAAGAGCTCTAGTCTTAGCCTTACCTGACTTCTCCAAACCATTTGTTTTGGAAACTGATGCTTGTGACAGAGGTGTGGGAGCAGTCCTCATGCAGGAGGGTAGACCAATTTCCTTTTATAGCAAAGCTTTGGGACCTAAAGCTTCAGCACTTTCCACTTATGAGAAGGAGTTTTTGGCCATTGTTATGGCTGTACAGGAATGGAAATATTACCTCTCTCATAGCCAGCTTATTATTCACTCTGATCACCAGAGCCTCAAATACCTTATGGATCATAGACTCTCCACTGCTCTTCAACAAAAATGGCTCAGTAAATTGATGGGTTTTGACTACATTATCAGATAAAAAAAAGGTGTGGACAACAAAGTTGCAGATGCTTTATCCAGACTGCCAGAACAATCTGCAAGTTGTAATGCCCTCTCCTTAAGTACCCCTCAATGGAAGCAAGATATTTTGTCTAGTTATGAAGATGATGCAGTGGCACAACAACACATTTATCCATCACATTCTCAGTTTACTTACAAGGAGGGTATCTTGAGATTTAAGGGAAGACTTTACATTGGCTCAGGTAATAACATTAAACAATCTATCATCCAATCCTTACATTCTTATGCTATTGGGGGACATTATGGCATGCTAGGTACCTACCATAGGGAAAAGACCTATTTCTTTTGGCCCCATATGAAGACAAATATCCTTCAATTTGTGGCTTCATGTGAAGTGTGTCAATGCAACAAGGGTAATTCTAATTTTCCTAGTGGCCTACTTCAACCCTTGCCAATTTCTGAGGCTGATTGGCAAGATATTTCTATGGATTTTATTGAAGGGCTTCCTCTATCTAACAGAAAGAGTGTTATTTTAGTGGTTGTTGACAGACTCACAAAATACAGTCATTTTATTCCTTTGAGTCACCCCTTCACATCTGCTACAGTGGCACATGAATTCCTCAATAACATCTTCAAGCTGCATGGCATCCCAAGCTCCATTTTCAGTGACAGAGACAAAATATTTATCAGTCAATTTTGGCAGGCTCTGTTCAAGTCATTGGGAAAAACTCTTAAACTCAGTACTGCCTACCATCCACAAACAGATGGCCAGACTGAGAGAACCAATGCTTGTGTGTAACAGTACCTCAGATGTATGACAAGCTCTAACCCAAAGCAATGGACTTAATGGTTGGCATTAGCAGAATGGTGGTTCAACACCAACTATCATACTAGTTTGAAGATGTCACCCTTTCAAGCTCTGTATGGATACCAGCCACCTCACCTGATCTTTCCAATTACAACCACAACTTCAGTTGCTTCAGTGGAAACTTATCTAAAGGCCAGAGATGTGATGTTATAACTTTTGAGGGATGACTTGACTAAAGCTCAAGATAGAATGAAATTCTTTGCAGATCAAAAGCGTACGGACAGAGAATTTGCAGTGGGAGATATGGTCTTTCTGAAGTTGCAACCTTACAGGCAATCATCAGTAGCTATCAGAAAAAAAAATTAAGTTATCTTCCAAATACTTTGGACCATTTGAAGTGCTGCAGAGAATTGGCAGTGTTGCTTACAAATTGAAGCTACTAGTTGGTTCCAGAATCCACCCTATTTTCCATGTGTCGCAGCTTAAAATGCATATTGGACTTAAAGCTTCAACTGCTTCCCAACTGCCAGTGATGGATGACAAGGGCCAATATGCGGTTGAACCAGTTGATGTTCTAGCCACTCGCCTGACTCTTAGAGGTGACAAATTTGTTTCTCAAATTTTGGTTCATTGGTCTAATTCAGCTGCAGAGGACGCTACATGGGAGGACTTGTCTCATATTCAAGCACAATTTCCAGATTTTATCCTTGAGGACAAGGATGTTTAAAGGGGGAGGTATTGTCATATACCCACGATCTGAGTTACCACTGAGTCCTAGTCAGTCTACTGATCTGACGAGTCGAGTCAGCATTTATGTTGTCTGAATTTGAGTTTAGTCTTTCCTCGAGTTTTTTGTTATTGAATTGATGTTGTAAGAGCCGTTGGCTGCTGATTGTTGCTACTGGGTATTAAAAGACCAATCCCTGTAATCTTATCTTCATCAATGAAAAACCAATTTTGTTTTCAAAACTGAAAGTTAGGCTCTGAATTTTCAGAGAGAAAGCAGCTTGCTGCTACTATCCCCATCTTCATCTTGTAGTTATACTTGGTATACTACAACTCATATAAGAGAACTTACGGAGACGCACAGTATTTACATAAAGATATGGATCAGGGAAGATCAATACTGCGGAATAAACAAAGATTCATTCTATTTTTCATCACTATTTGCACAATGACATACAATAAACTTAATCTTGTAAACAAAAGTTCATCCTATCTTCCATCAATATTTGCATAATGACATAATAGGCTTAACTTTTGTTTGTCATAAGTTCATTTAGTCTTTTATCAATACTTGCATAATGACATGTGAAAGACTTAACTTTTGACCACGTATGGGACAATCATAGTTCACGGACGCGAACACACATATCCCATAACAAGTTGCAATATATAAAACCATAAAGATTAATACTACAAAATCATCTTCCAAATAAACTTTAGAATTTAAACAAATAAATCTAAAAATATTGCAAGATGAAAATCGGTGGAAATAGCTATGTGTACTCACAATAATTGCTATTCCAAACCCTAGTTATCCTTCTTAAAACACAAGAATAAATTCTCATAAGAAGTTTACTAGATATAGTAGATAATGCATGAAAGTCTAATCATCATCTTCATCATCGGAGACCATAAATGTGGCACAAACCTTATCCATGTCCTCCTTGATTCCGGGAAACTTAGTAGCAATCACAAGAAGATGTTCTTGCACACATCTTACCTTGGCATCAATTTTACGAACACCCTTGTGAATTTGATTAAGAAGCTTCACGGAGGAAGAATCACATGAGTCAAAAAGAGTGTCACATCTTTGTCTTTTGTAAGCATTTTCCTTCATACGTTTGAAAGCACAGTGACGAACAAGCTTGGGAGTCCCAATAGAGTTGCCAATGGGAGCAATGGAGAAGGTGCGACAAATTCGCTCAATCAAGCAAGGATAGCCTAACTTCTTGTTGGAAGACGTCATCGACAACATTTGATAAATGATGAACCCACAAATGTCGAGACTTTGAGTTCCCAACTCAAGGAAATATACCAATTCCGCAAACTCTCGACCCCAACGAGAATTCTCAATCGTTGAGGGACAAAGATTAGAGATACCAAGTTTTCCAAAAAAACATCAAGCAAGACTAAGATGAGTAGTACGAAATTTCCCTTCATTCCAAACAACACTCTTACCACAAAGACCATTAGAAATGGTTTCATAAGATGGTCTTTCATGACTAGGTCTTGGAAGGCGAAAACTCCCTAAGGGAATTTTAGTGATCCTTGAAATTAACTCTATATTAACCACAATCCTTTGTCTATTTATCATGATCTTGAATTCCATGTCATCATAATTAACATCATAGATGTTAGCATAGAAGATTCTTGTAAGAGTGTCAAAAACTTCACCAAGACCATCAAAGATGTTTCCAAGATCAAACTTTTCAAAACATATCAAATCTTATTTATGTCCACTAACAAAATCCAATTTCTTTTCTAGAATAAACCCATTAGATGAAATCCTTTCAAAAACCTTGCCACAAGAATCATTGAAAAATCTAATCCTAATAGAACTTTGATCTATAGGTAGGTTCATGCTAGAAGAAGATGAAGAACCTAAGTTTTTTGAAATTTCCTTTGAAACCTTGAAATTCTTCATGAAATTTAGAAATTGAGAGAGGTTAGAGGAAGAGAAGACTTACTTGATATGTTCCTTGAAAACCCTTTTTCACTTTTGGATCTCCAAAGATGATTAATGGAGAAAAACACATGAACCCTAAAAAGTTCACGTACGCGGACAAGAAGGGAGGTAGAAGAAGGGTACGCGTACCACTTTTATAGACCCAAGATGGGCTTGGACCCGTTCCAGAACCGTAACCCACAAAGGAGATATGTAGGATTTTTAAGTGTTCAGTACCAAGGAATGCAACCTGTGAGGACACAGTATAGTGCGAAAAATAGTGGAAAAACCACATACTTTTATCCTCGGATGAACATACCGAAAAGAAGAAAAAAAATCAGTCAAGGAAAAAAAAAAATCAACCCAATGTTCAAAACCAAATACACCGTTACTTGCCCCATCTCAAGTTATATAAAAATGGGGTAGATCCAAACTTGTTACCAAGAGGCAGTATGTGCAGAGACAGTCTCCTGCACAAGTTCCGGTTTGTATTTGTGAACATTACCAGTGGTATAATCATAATAATGATGATAATCAGGGTTAATAGAACTTTCTAACTCTTTTTTCTTATGATTAGCAAGAAATGTTTTCTGATATTTAGAACCTGCACCAAACCGACAAGAATTTTGTTTATTGAATTCATATGGGTTAACAGTATGTTTAGTTCGTATATCATGCTTGCATGATTTGACAAATACAGAACTTTTATCAGAATAATTTTTTTCCTCAATCAAAATTGAGTTTTTCTTAGAATTTGAAAACCCCTTCAAAAGCTTTAAATAGATCTTTGTAAATAGATCCATCATGATAGTATTCCTCAAAAAGATTAAGATGCAATCTAGTGAGATTTCATACCTTCGAGCTTCGACTTAGTTTTCTTGAGATATTTTTCTTAGAAGAACTTTTAATTTTTCCTTTAGACTATTTTTCATCATCTAGGATTTTCAATGTCTTAGATGAGGAAGGATTATCTAGAGAGACCAGCGGTCTAGTAGATAATAAGATTTGAACAATCTTCAAGGACTTCAGGCGTGCGTTACAGATTCTTAGAACAAGTTCCCAAAGTAATTTCCCATAAGGACAAACTTTAAGGATCAGTCAAACATAAACTTATTAGGTTTATAATGTTTGCCTGCTCTGATACCAATTGAAAAAGCGGAGGTACAACAACCACACCCAATATTTCGTTTGGCAATCTGTATGGACTAACTCCAATATACTTTCAAGAGAATCAACTAGACAGTTAGACTCAATCTTAAGAAAATTATATCAAAGAGTTATATCCCAATTTCTCAATTCAATCCGCAATCAATCAAACAAATAAGAATTTGCGAGCCTGATTGAATATAGGAGAAATAACTTGAACGGTACCAAAGATCAATGTTCAAGGATCAATCAATTTCAATCAATAACCAAAGGTTGGATTTACCAATTGATCTATTCGACGCACAACCTGTGATATTTCAATTATATAACAAAATATAATGTGGAAAAGAAATAACACAGACATAAGAAGTTTTGTTAACGAGGAAACTGCAAATGCAGAAAAACCCCGGGACCTAGTCCATATTTGAACACCACACTGTATTAAGCCTCTACAGACACTAGCCTACTACAAAACTAACTTCGGTCTGGAATGTAGTTGAGCCCTAATCAATCTCACACTGATCAAGGTGCGGTCGCGTTCCTTACGTCTCTGATCCCAGCAGGATACTACGCACTTGATTCCCTTAGCTGATCTCACCCACAACCAAGAGTTGCTACGACCCAAAGTCGAAGACTTAATAAACAAATCTGTCTCACACAGAAAAATCTATTGAATAGATAAATATGTCTCCCACAGATATATCTACGAGTTTTTGTTCCGTCTTTTGATAAATCAAGGTGAACAGGAACCAATTGATAACCCGTACTTATATTCCCGAAGAAAAGCCTAATATTATCAATCACCTCACAATAATCTTAATCAATCAACGAAACAAGATATTGTGGAATCACAAACGATGAGACAGAGATGTTTGTGACTACTTTTCAATCTTGCCTATCGGAGAAATAAATCTCAAGCCAATCTTACGATTTTTCTCAATCACGCGAGAAAACAGCAAGATCAGATCACGCAACTACAGAGAAAATAGTTGAGTCTGGCTTCACAATCCCAATGAAGTCTTTAAGTCGTTAACGTACAGGGTTTCATGAAAAACCTAAGGTTAAAGGATAATCGACTCTAGCTTATGCAACTAGTGTCACACGGGAGGTGTGGGGATTAGGTTTCCCAGTTGCTAGAGTTCTCATTTATATAGATTTCAAATCAGGGTTTGCAATCTAAGTTACCTTGGTAACAAAGCATTCAATATTCACCTTTAGATGAAAACCTGATTAGATTCAAGCTAATATCTTTCAACCGTTAGATCGAACTTAGCTTGTTATACACAAATGAAATTGATAGGTGTCTAAAACACCTAATTTACTATCTAGTAGTTACGCTTTCTTTGCTATTTTTCTGGTGAATTATGTACTTTACGCGTGTTTTTGAGTTATTAGGTACTCTGGAGTCGCACGGAGGAAAAGAAGCGGAAATCATTCAAATTGAGTCAAAAAGGCGTAATTGTCATTTCACATGCTATTGGGAGCTGAGCCAAGGTTAAGGGGCAACTCTATTTGGAGGAGTATTAAACAAAGACTAGCTGTGGTTAAGGGGATGCCATCTGGGTAGCCCTTATCAAGGTGACAGAACATCAATTATAACCTACCTACCCAACCCTAAATCGAGAAGTGTTATCTTCTCAATCATTTCCATCACCTGAAATTCAGAGAAAGAGGCTGCACAGCAGCCATGGAATCGAGTTCACAGAGAGGAGATTCGGATAGGGTTTGTCGTGAATTTGCGGCTGAGTTAGGTCTTTGGTCGATTAAGCAGCAAAAGAAGAAGACCTTGTTGCTGCTGATATGAGAGATTGAAGTTGAATTGAGACAGAGATGAAGAAATGAAGATTGGGTTCTGTTAATTGAAGATAATAATGGGTTAGTCACGAATTGAGAGTTTGTGTGGCCGTAATTGAATCTGTCATGGGTTTGTGGCCGTGGATTGAGTCGATTTGCTTCTGAATCCGAGATGTTGGAATCCAGGGGAGAAAATGGAGAGATCTGAGATGAGTAGAGAAGAAGATGGTGATTCAGAAGGATGTTGATCTCGAGTATGAGATGACATAGGGATGAGAAGAAGAACATGAAGGGTTTGCTGCAGATGATGTTGAAGAAGAAGAAGAAGAGAAATTGATGATGCCATGAATTATTTGAGTTGAGATGGGAAATCAGTGAAGCTGTTAAGTAATTTCTGTTGAATTGAGATGAAGTTAGGGTTCTGAGATTCAATGGTTTGGTGGTTATGAACAAATAAGAAGAAATCAGTTGAGCAAGTAGTCTGTGTTGATTCACAGAATGAGGGAGATGAATTTGTTGTGGAGGTGAAATCAGGGTCTGAGATGTGAAGTGTGTGAGTTGCAGCTCAGATGGAGTTGGTGGTGCTCTTACTGGTGGTGATGTATGGCATGTGCAAGTTGGAGCAGTGGCTGGGAATTGCAGCTAAGAGAAATGGAGATCTAATTGGTGTTTGAACTCAGGTGAAGTCAAGGAGAGAATGTAGCTGCAAAGGATAAATGGAATGGCAAAGGAGTTGGTGCTGCTGTATTATGAAGCAGCTGATAGTTGAGCTGAAGTTGGTGTTACAGGTGCCAGCCGGACAATGAGCTACAAATGGTGCTAGTGCAACTAGCAACTAAAACTGATGTCGTTGGTGCTATAGGAAAGAACTGAAATGCTGAGAATGAATGCAATAATATGTGAATTTATAGATGAATGTTAGGATCCAGGTTCTGAATATGAAGTAGCAGCTGAGTTGCAGGTGGAGTTGTGATTTGTGTATACAATAGATGAATGCTAGGACAGGGATGGAGCTGAGCTACAGAGAAGATTAATGGGTTTCTAGACATGGAGTTTGCAGCTGTGGTGATTGTCGACAGAATGGTGATGATAACTAAAGCAAGGGAGCTACGAAGGTGCAGCAAACTGAGATGATAGTAAGCTTTGTGATGAGAGCCAGTGGAGCTCGAGGGGAAACAAGATGCAGTCAAATGGAAATTGGTATTTGCGGTGATAGAACCGATGATGGAGAAAGCTGCTGTCATGATCGATAGGAGGCGCTGGGAGTTGTTGGTGATCTGTGATGGTGGAACTCGATGTGTATGATGGTCAGTGGTGATCGGAAGTGATAGAGCTCGAGAACGGATCTTGGCAGAGATGTGGGTGTTGCTGGTAGCTGGAGGTTGCAACTATATGGAGATAGAATGAGAGTTTATGGCTTGAGCATGAACTGGTGATGGAACAAACTGAAGTTGCAAGAAACTGGTGGTTGTGCTGTTATGGAATGGAATGGATTGAGTTCTGATGCTTTAGGTGGTGCACAAGAAATGGATGATGCTGTATTGCTCTATTTATCATTGAATGAGAACTGCAATGGGTTTGTTGGTAAGATGGTGCTTGTGGTGTATGATGAAAATGGAGAGCACAGTGAGATGATTGAGCTGTTAGAAGAAACTGGTGGTGCTATTGCTTTGAGCCTGATGGTGTTTGAGTCTTGAGGATGTTGTTTTGCACTGGGCTGTAGCTGCTAGGGGCTGGAATGCTCAAGTGTGTTGTTGTGGATTATGGCCTGAACTGAATTGCAGAGAAGAGTTGAAGCTGCAGGAGAGGGCTCAATATGTAGTGGTGATGCACAATGATGGTGCAACATACAGGGCCATCATGGTTGGAATATACATTGTTTGCATTGGCCTAGCTGATTTAGCACTGACTCGAATCGATCGAGGCCGATTAGAATCATGAGTCATCGACTCATGCCCGACTCACCGATCCGAATTGACCCGGTTTGACTCAGTGACTTGACTGAGTTGACCTGGCCGATTTGACTCGTTGACCGGTGACCGGGTGGACTTTGCCGGTCACCTGAGATGTTTGCCGGCGATTTTTCCGACCAAGTTCCGACCACAATACCAGTTTTCCGGCGACATATTTTTGGGCATATTTTCTACATGGGTTTTCTCACACATGGGCTTGGAGGACTTCTATCTAGTGGACTTTTGAAGATTAGACCTAATTTTGGAAACAAGAGAGCTATTTAAAGGAAAGACTTTTACAACTATGGGGATTATTATCTTTTATCTTTTGCCTCTACTTTGTGTTCTAGGGTTTAGAGACATGGAAACTTTTCTCTTTCTTCTTGTTATGAACTCCATGAATATGAGCTAGAGTTTTCTTTTGGTTATGGATTAGTTGGATTTCCAACATGAGTTTTTGTTCAATAAATTAGTTTTCTCTCATATTATCGTTTATGATTCACCATTAATATTGTCATACGAGTTGAATGTTAGTTTAGTCGAGTCGCAAATCGAATGAGTTTGCTTTCATCTTTATTGCTAGATTAGGGTTATTATACGCAAAAGTGATAATTCCTGATTGCAAGTAGCATAAATATGATTATAGTTTGTAGTGATATATTGTTATGATCATATGTGAACCATAACCTTTGTTAAATCGGATTAGTGCTTTTACACGTTCGATTGCTTTGATTGGCCTGATTTCATAGAACCTAATGCATCTAGGGAATTAAACTTGATTAGTGCTTTTACACGTTAGGTTGTTCTTTTAGATAGAATTCATATTCGCATCTTTTAATGTGTTTGTTGATGACAAAAGGAGATTAGCGGGGTATTCTTGCGATCAAGGTATCTTAGGGCCTTTGATAAAAGTTGAGATTAAAATATCAATTCTAGTTATTGTGTAGAAAACATGTTTGTGATTGAAGACGAAATCCATGACCAATACTTTCTCATCCTTGATTTGCGTGTTTACTTTTTATTGTTTGCTTTTATTTAGTTTATTATATAAAAATCACAAAACCCCCGGTGTTATTTATAGGGAACCGAAATAATTTGACAACCAAGACCTCTCTGTGGGAACGATCCTTTCTTGCCCTTGCTATATTTATATTTTGAGTAGTAAGAAAGTGTAAATTATTTTTGTGTTGGCTGACAACCGATCAGAAATGCACCTTCATTTAGGTTTGAGTAACCGTACCTAAACGTGTACACTTAGTCGGTTCAAAAATAGTTAACCAATGGTTAGCCATATGAGCACTTTTGATGCGTGTCGTAGGTGCAATCAAATTAATATCTTATTTCCACTCAATTAAAAATAATATAATGGAAGTCAAGTTCGTTCCCACGAAGAGCAGGGAGATTTAGTTGTCAAAAAGTGTCACAATGGGGGTTTGTTTTTGATTCAAAATAAATAACAAAGCAATTAAAAATAATTAAGTTGCAAGCAATGGAGAGAAATATGATCAGGGAATCCTTCTTCGTTACTAAACCGTCATCAAGTTATTATATTCATCCATTAATACAATTAATCACAAATTATTACCAATCGTGGAATAACAGCTAGCTCAGTGCTATCCCCTAAATTCCTTAAATCACTGGGTACGGAAGCTCTCCAATACCATATTCTATTCTTCGAAACCACCTAGTAGTAGCTCACTCAAGGTGTAATTTTTCCGAATGCTTTATCTTTTGTGAATTATAGATTGATCCTAATAGTTAGACTCTTAGCTCAAGGTCCACTTTCTAGTGATGTTTATACACACAATCGCTATACAGAATCCCTCTGCAAGGTCTTGTGTTCTCTACTTTTGTATGAATTATTCGACTATTACTTATCTCCTAACTCAATACTAGCATTTGATTGTATCAACAAATTAATTCAGTTGGCCACCTAAACAATCTATCAATCAATCATAAATATTCTAATTAGTATAAACAATCAATAATCATGTGAAGAACTTCAAAATAGATTTATATAATAACTCAAATCATGTCTAGAACTTAGAATTCATCCCTAATCACTAAGAAGTTTAGCTACTCATGGTACTAACAAAACCCATGAGTTTCATATTATATAATGGAAAAGAAATAGTTACGGTAATGAAGAACGCTCCAAAACCCTAGCTTTTCTCCATGTGTTCTTCTCTCCAAAACTTGATAATAGATTATGAGATCCCCCTGTCAAAAATATTAGAAGTTCTCTTAAATAGGTATCCAAGTTGTTGTTGTACCCGTGCGCCAAATCTCGGTCGAAGTCATATGGCCACTTGCCAAAACGTCGCCAAATTCCCCAAAACAGCTCACGCCCAAGTCTTAGGCTTGCATAAAATGGCTGAAACAGCCAAGTGAGCTTGCCTGGATTGCAAAGGCCCGACCCAATTATAATGAAGCTTATTAGTTCAACTGTCAGTTCCGTGGAACTGGCAGTACACCTTATGTCTTCTTCCAATCCGCGGATGTCTGGTGATCGCGGAAATATTTTTCCTGGATTTTTACATTCCTCCGTCACAATTCTCGGCTACTCCTTTGTCCGTGAAGATTAAAAGTTACGGGATTTCGGTTTCTCGACCAAAACTTCCACGGACACTTCTCCCTCCGTGAAAATATTTTTCCCCGGATTCTGATTGTCGACTCCAGCCTTTCACGGATAGTCTGATGATCGAGAGTTTCCAAACTCCCTGGATTTTCAGTCCGGCAAATAATTCCGCGTATACCAGGCTCTCCGTGAAAAGGATTCTCTTCTGATTTTCTTTCCCTGAACTTGAACTCTTCCACTTCTTCTCGCCGCTTCTAGTCGAGCTCTCTTCTCTTATTCCAAACCATACAGCTCCATGTTTTATCCATCACCGATAATCACCATGCATAGCATCGACTCTTCATAAATAGGACGTACAACAATGGCAGCAAGTCCATACAAGTCTTGTCATCGTTAACGTCCACAAATACACTTCCTTCTCAAACTCAAGCTCACCGATATTAATAGTAGCAACTGCCATGCCCTTTTGTTTTGCAGCTAACTTCTTCTCCCTGAAACTCTCAAGCTCGTCTCTTTGCATGAGGATCACCAGCATCAATGCCATCCATCGTCATCGTGATCATCACAGCCTTAAAACAGCTGTAACTACCTTTAACCCATTATGATCGAATCGTGTTTTACCATCTCCACAGCGTCATCTGCAGCTCATCATCATTGCTCAATTACCATCATTACTATTTTATTAACTTCAAGCAGCTACAAATGCAGTCCGTTCTTCTTCTATGCTTCAATCGCCCGGTGGCGCAATGTACCACCAGCCCTCGAGCTTTACTCATCAATCATCACGCTTCATCATCATTGTCAAACCCGAGCACATCCTTTCTTCCATCGATGACCATCAATCTTCATTACCTCCACATCGTCCCATGTTATCAATCAACCACAACTCGATTCCACTCATCACCGACAGCAGCAATCATATTCCGATCATCATCATCCATTACCGAGCTCTTTGATACACACCGACCTAGAAAATGTACTCTCCCCGGCTTCCTCAAGCTCGAACTCGTCTTCATCACCACTTCCAACTTCCAAGATCTTTCGATCACGGCAAACTCACCGCGGCCATTGCCAAAGCTCCATCTTCTTTGCCAAAGATCGCACATCATTAGGTTCTGACCTCGAACTCACTCCTTGCCATCGATAATCAACAGCAGCATACTCTTCCTTCAAGCTACGTACAGCTTCGACAACCACAGACCTCCAGCTCCATTATCTCCGTCAACTACCAATGGTAGTTACATAATTTCAATTCCCTGAACTTGGTCGTGATGCTTGGTGAAGAAGATGATGGCGGCAGCCCCGTGTAAAATAGTCGGGTGCCTTTAGAAATCGCCTTTCAATTTCAGTCTTGCAGGTTCTCATTGTTTCGACAACTTTGGCTTGCTTCAAATGCTTCTAGAATCTTCATACGACGTCGAATTAACTTCATTCTTTCGTCGTTGGCTTCGTCTTTTCGTCCTCTTCGAGTTGATATCAAGAACTCCTAGACTTCAACGAGTTCCACTTGGTCTTTGGCCTTTCTCCATTTTTAGCTAGCTTCTTTTATTGCACAAATATGTGCCAATTCGCTTCTTTTGGACAATTCACCTAGAAAAACATAAATAAGAGAAAACAAGAGTGATATATAATAATTCGCAAGAATATAAGCAATTACTAGCATGGATTCAACACTAAATATATGCAAAATATGCACTTAACAACTTTCATATCAACCTTATTCACCTTTACCATAACTAGTTCAAATGACTCAAATGAACTAGTTAGAGAGTTGTTCAATTGCTTAGATCTCATAGAAGTATACAAGACACAATCGAAGCAAAATCGATTTTGACTCACTCGAATCAATTCATGAACATTATAGCCATGGTTTGCAAAGATTGCATTCCTTATTATATAAATATATTTTAGTTCATGAACAAACTGATTTTAGAAAGTAAATTGCTTAAGTATGCAAACATGTACGCATACTTAAGTAACCGGATTGAGTTTGTTTTTTACTTTCAAACTCCAGCAGAAATTCACGGACGTGAAACTTCCGCCAGTATCCGTACGGGTACGCATACTTACCCGTATTCCAACAACCGCGGTACGCGTATGGGTACACATACTTTAGGTTCCCGGTTTTGGACTTTTACACAAATGTGAGAACACACTATGTTTATATCCAAACATGGTTACTTGTTTTAAACTCTCATTTCAATCATTGAAACTTTCTTAGAGGATGTTAAAATAGTTGTTATCCACAAACTATTAGCATCAAAGCGATTTTCAAGTTATTGAAATAATCAACAGACTTTCATCACAAGTAAAGATGAACTTGGCTAAAGCGAAATCTTACCAAAAATACTCCCCCACACTTAAACTTCACATTGTCCTCAATGTGTAAAACCGAAAATTTCTGAATTCTGACGTAACAGCAGATAAAACGCAAAAACTGTGCAAATTGGTAAGGAATTTAGAAAAACTCCATTTCACAAAAGTTGTTCATCTACGTGTTTTCTACAAAGTGTCAAAAGGTCACAGTGTTTCGATAAACGGTCTGACAGTTATGGTCTTTGGACTGAACTACGCGCAGTCTGAATTTTTCTGACGAAAAGGTATTCGTCATAATTTTCTTCTAAAACAGATTACGGACTCAATGAAATTAAACATGGGGATGAAAATATGATATGAAAAC